>PVIA01006955.1:13979-89892 GCA_004024845.1 Tonatia bakeri | reverse complement strand
AAAGATAAATACCACATGATTTCACCTTTAACAGGAACCTAAACAACAAAACAGAAAAATATTTTTCTCAGTTGCACCAGCCATGTTTGAGGTACATCATAACAATAAGAATGTCTAGTGTCTATTATATGAGTGAACACTGTGCTATATCACTGAATAAAATTAGATTCTAAAACTTTTAGTGTGAATGTAAAAAAAAGACGAGTAGAGGTGAGTATTCAAATTTCTTATAGAAGAACAACAACCTGTCTAGCATCATAATTTATTTTTAAAAAGGTCTAATTTCTTAGGAAAATAATTTTCAATGTAGACTTTTATACTGAACTAAAATATTATTCAAGTGGAAGTGGAGCATAAAAACATTTTAGGAACAAACAAGTTTCAATTATTCAGAAATATTATTTCTGGTATATACTTTTTTAGAAATTATTTGAATATTTACTTTGTCAAAATAATTGATAAAAAATATATAGTATCAAATAAAGTATAAATCTCACCAAGAACAGCAATGTTGGGAAAATCTAGGATCAAAGATAAGCAGGTCTATAAAACAATCATACAAAATTAGAGCAAGATGACAGACACTTCAGAAGAAGGTTTAACAGAAAAAAAATTTTAAATGTTTGTTATAATATGGCAGTATCTATGAAGAAAATCAAAATACTGCAATGGCAAGTAGTCCTTAGTGAAAAAGAGAACCCACCAGAACCTAAGTCTTGGGTTATTGCTCAATGGTGAAAAATAAATACAGTTATAGAACAAAACACAAACTTCACCCACCTTAACAATATGCAAAAATCACTGCAAACAAAAGAGATTATATATTAAAAGTATAAAGAAAGGAGAGGGGAGGATGAAAATGTTATAATAATTTTCTAAAAAAATAATATTATTATGATTGATAAAAATAAGTATATATTTATATTTCATATGAAGTCTGGTGTGACCTTTATAAAATCTAAGCATACTGATATAAACATATCAACCTATTTAAATGTTAATCTCATCTAAAACTACTCATAGACTCATCCAAAATATATGATCCAATACCTGGGCACTCCATGTCAAGTTGAAACATAAAATTAATGATCATATTTCTCCAATTTATCTACAAAATTCTAAAAGGAAACATTCTTTGACACCTTCACTAGTTTTTGTGAATGAGAAAGATATAATCAGTACCTTCAAAGAAGGAGATTCATGCATCTTAAAAATCTATGTTTAATTACACGTTAAGCATTATACTAGAAGAATGTGTAATTGAAACATGGAGAAGGGGGGATTTTTGCTGTGGGGTACTGACAAAGCCTTCATTGGATGTACATTTGATCAGAGCATTGTTCTATTCAATCACTGAAAATAGATTCCAAATATTCATTAGTGAAATTAAAGGTGATTTAATTCAAATATTAATAATAAAGAATAAGTACTCACAAAAAAGAATAAGTACTTAAGGGTTTTTACATTTTATTATTTAATATTGACATATTTTAAAGTAGCAACAGAAGTGGAAAACAAAAGATAACAAAAATAACTTAACATTAACACATTGTGCAGCATAGATCCAAAATCTAATACTATAAACTCAATCAGAAGTTCACTACAAGGTTTATGGATGTGAATGATACTTTTCCAGCTGATATTGGTTTATCTAATAAAAATATCTTTGAGACAGTCTTTCCATAGCTATTATAGAGATGGCTGATGATTTTGGAAAGATCTTGTGTTGTTTTGGTATCATAACAAAACTAGTGCATAAGCAATAAGAACAAAACCTGAGTGGCATAGTATAAAGTGTGTTTACATCTTATGAGTCTGGTTGTCAGCTGAAAATTGGTTGATCTTGACTAGGCTTATTTCATGTCAGTAGATCAGCTGACTCACTTCTCCTGGAACATTTCTACCTTACCTGATTCGCATCCTTCTTCTGAGACCAGCAGGTAACTCCAGCACAAACCTTTTCATCACTCTTTTTGCATCAGATGTGCTAACATCCTACTGTCCAAATCGTACCTGAGCCAAGAAACAAGGAATTATGTATACCCACAAAAGAAAAGAAAGGCACATTAACAAAGCCAAAGTCAAAAATAGACAACTTAATGGAGATTTTTGTCCAATGTTGACACCTACTACATATGTAATGGAAGGTTTCATTTTGGAAAAATAAAATTATAACAACATAAAGAGATTCACAATTTAAACATAATAATGCTCATGAACAACTACAAACTTTTCTAAACAAGTTATGGTAGCTGGGAGTATTATTGTCATTGTGATTGTAATTCTGACAATTAGTAATAGATGCACCTCCTGTTTACGGTGAGTAAAAGCATGCTGATGTATAAAAAGCAAAACAAAGTGAATAAAATGGCTTAAGCAACACAAGCTAAAGTGTGACAATAAAAGTAAAAACTAATTATTCAAAATATGTTTATACTAAGAAGAAAATAAATTAGATTATTTTGAAAAATGTACAAGTTAGAAGTATATATATATTCAGGACAGTGAAATTCAATTAAAGTTGAGATAAAATTAACCTGAATTTGGCTAAGTTTATACTTAAAACATAGGACTAAAAACACATTCCTTAAATTTTCACATTTAAGGTATGATAAACAGTGATTACCATGAGAAAACTTTTAAGAAATTACTTTAGCCACCATGTAATTGAAGTCATTATGTGAGTTCTACTTGGATGCTTATAGATGTACTGAGTGATTTCTAATTTTTTCTGGATTATTAATTTAATGAATTCAAATATATTGTCACTTATTCATGATTACTTAGAAAATAAAGGAGTAAATATTCTCTTCTTATCAATTTTAAAAGCTTTATGGAAATCAACCAATACATTTAGTTTAGAATTAAGTATTCTTGATTAAAAAGCCATGAAATATTACCTTACATACAAATTACAAAATTTTCACAAATTTCCAAGAAATTTATTTTATTTATAGTAACTATACCATGAGTATGTCATGGGGAAAAAAAACTCTACATAAATATTTCAGCACATTTTATTTTAACTAAATCAGCTGTAGTGTTCTTAATTATTTAAAATTATCTTCAATGATTAGGAATGTGAGAAGCATAGAGAAATACATTTCCTAAATTTTCCTAGTCTTGATTAATAAAGCAAAAAAAGAAATCACTATTAAGAATATGCAGTGTTAACCCATGAGACAGAAGTGGCTGAAACATGAGTCATGAAGCTTCATAAATTAAGGCTCCCACAGGTTTTTCTCAAGGGGCTGTGCATATGTGCAACCAAAATGCAGGTTTGGCTGCTTGCTGCAACAAAAGCCAAACTCATGAGACAGCTGCTGGTGCAAAAGGAAAAAGATTTATTCAGGAGTTGCAGACTAGGAGAAGAGTGGACTGCCATCTTGAAGACCTTCTGCCTTCCTGCTCAAGCCTATGTCTCTTACATGAATAAGAAGAGAAAGCCTTTTTTTTCTATCCAATTATCTTACTAGCTTTTGGTGCACTCAGTGTAAGAACCTACCCTTATGCCATTGTTGGCCAATGGGGAGACTTCCCAGCATTCTCTGACTATCTACTGTAACAATTCTCTTCTTCAAAATTCTGGATCCTTGTAATCTTACAAGGGTAAAGAGATGGAAGACTTATCTTCTGTACTTTCTTCCTGTTGTCAAAAGATATAGTCTTACCTATCCCTGGGTCCAGAAATTCTTGCTGTCTTCTAAAGGAAGAACAGGGTCAAGGACAGAGGGAACCCCCAACTCAAGGAAGAAGGATTGTTGGCTCCAAAAGGCAGCATACACAGTGTCTACAGGATGGCACTGCTGAACAGTTGAAGCTGGTAGACTGCTACGTATTTCAAGAAGCAGTGTTGCAGATGCGCTCCAAAGTGAGACCTTTGGAGATGTTGTCCCTTTCCTAAAGGGAAATTTTAAATCTCATCCAGGAGTTCCAGTTCAGCTTTTTCTTGCAGTATGAACAGCAGCAACAAGATCCAAGTTTTCCTCAGGTTGATCTTCCCAGTTTATTTTGCCTATAGGGTATTGCCTCAGAGAGAATTGTTCTGCTACAGATAGGGAAGCTTCCTGGCCAAAATGGGTGCCCTGCCAAGTCTTTAAGAGGAAGATAATTTTTTTTTATTATAAAAAGGTGAAGTTGTACCTTTCTGAACTTGATTTCAAAGTAACAGCAGTGGTGGCAGAGAAAGTAGTTTTCTACTTTCTACTGCTAATCCTAGTTCCCCTGGATACAGGACATTAAAGATACTCATCTCCTCATTTCTTTTTCTGCCTATGCCTTCTATCAGGGAGAGGTTTTGAAGCCAATTTCTATATCTGTATGATGTGTTTGTTCCCTTTATTAGCCAAATCTTTATTGTGTAAAGACATAAACGCCTGGACATAAGGAATTTGGTTTCATTTTCTTTATCATTGGCCAAACAATCCCAACTGTATGATGTTGTAGTAATTTAGGGGGCCATTTAGGGACCATTTTCCCTATAGTCTAAAGTATGCATATGCCAAGCAGTGTTACAATAGACAACCAATTCCTTCTTAGTCATTGGATTATAGCTATACATGAACCAATCTGCTAAAATTTGGTCCAGTGGGCTCTCTTCAGGATTCAAACCAGAACAACCCCTGATGGCACAAAAGTGCAAACCCAAAATCATAACCATAGAAAGATCCCAAACAAAGTGGGAACATAGGAACAAACCTTGGATTCATAATTTCATTAATCCAAACAAGCATTCACAAGCAAGTGCTAAGGTCTCATCTCCTTCCAACTGATACTGCAAATGGTCTTGACTGGACCAAAATGGCACTAATCCCAAGCAGCACAAAGCCCAACTTTCACAAAACCCAAGTGGTAGAAATAGCCTATCAACTGGTACCACAAATGGGTCTAACTGGACCCGAGTGGCACAAAGTGCAGGTGGCACAAAACCCAAACAACAGGGATAGCCTTCTAACTGGTACCACAAATAGTTCTAACCAGACTCAAGTAGCACAAAGCCCAAGTGATATAAAGCCCAAGTGACACAAAAAGACCAAGTAGCAGGAATAGAGGACCCCTAGTGTGCATGCTGGTTCAAATAAGTAGTCTTGGGGACCAGTTGCTCCCAAGAAACCCATTTCCTTTTGCCAACCAAGCATTCCAGGTTGCTGAAGTCTTGAGAAGGAATGCAGGAAAATTCCCCAAGGAAAGTTGTTGGTAGCTTCTGGGAAGTCCCCACAGTCCTGCTTGCTCCTGGGATGCCCTGTCACAGGTAGCTGGGACCACAACCCAGGCCCTTTGGGACTAACTGAGGCCTACACTGTCCCAACAGAGTAGAAAAATATTGTAAACAAAAATAAAAGTGCACATTCAACTGCCTGCTGCAGTGAAAGCCAGACTTTCAGACAGGTGCTGGAGTAAAAGGAATGAGGTTTATTTAGGTGCCATGACCTGAGAGAATGGTGGACTCCCATTTCAAGACCATTCCCCCTTTCTCCTCAAGCTTATAGTTCTTATAGGAATAAGGAAGGAAGGCATTTTTTTCCATCCAATAATCTTGATAATTTTTGTCATGTTCAGGCCTTGTCCATTCATCTTTCTAGCTTATGGCATGCTCAGTGTAAAAACCTCATCTTGTGCCATCCTAGCCAATGCAGGAGATACCCCCATGCTCCCTGATTATTTATGGTAATGTGTGTGTGTTGATACACAGGTATTATAAATATAAGGTATTGTATTGTTCCTGATCTTAAGGGGGAAACTTTTAGCTTTTGTCCACTGTGTGTACATTGGCTGTAGTTTTCTCATAATCAGCTTTTATTATGTACATCCCTCTATTTCCACTTTGCTGAGCGTTTTTGTCATAAATGCATGCTGAATTTCATCAAATGCTTTTTCAGCATCTGTTGATATAATCAAGTGATTTTTGTCCTTCATTTTTTTATGTAATGTATTACATTCACTCTCACCACTCTTATTCAACATAGTACTGGAAGTTGCAGCTACCATGATCAGAAAAAAAAAAAGAAATAAAAAGCATCCGAATTGAAAAGGAGGAAGTAAAATTGTAATTATTCATAGACAACATGATAGTGTACATACAAAACCCTATAGTCTCCACCAAAAATCTACTTGACATGATACATGAATTGACAAAATACTGGAATATAAAGTCAATATTCAGAAATTGATGGCATTTTTGTATACCAACAATGAAATGTCAGAAAGAGAAATTAGGAAAAAATCCCGTTTACTGTAGCAACAACAAAAATAAAGTACCTAGTAATAAATTTAACCAAGGAGGTAAAAGACCTGTACTTGAAAAATTATAGAACACTGAAGAAATAAATTGAAGAAGATACAAATAAATGGAATCATGTACTTTGTTAATGGATTGGAAGAATTAACATCATTAAAATGTCCATACTACCCAAAACAATCTATAGATCCAACACAATTCCTGTTAAAATACCAATGGCATAGCTCACAGATCTAGAACAAATATTTCAAAATTTTATATTGGACTAAAAAATACCCCAAATAGCCTTAGCAATATTTGGAAAGAAGAACAAAGTAGGGATCACAATACCCAATATCAAACTAAACTACAAGGCCACTGTAATCAAAACAGTTTGGTCCTGGCATAAGAGCAGACATACAGATCAATGAAAAAGAAGAGAGAACCCAGAAATAAACCCAAGTCTCTATGGTCAATTATTATTTGACAGAGGCGGCATGATCATACAATGGGTCAATAAAAGATGTTGGGAGAACTGCACTGGTATATGAAAAAGGAAGAAAGAGAAAAAGAGAAAGAAAGAAAGAAAGAAAGAAAGAAAGAAAGAAAGAAAGAAAGAAAGAAAGAAAGAAAGAATCTTACACTATACACCAGAATAAACTCAAAATGGATTAAAGACTTAAATGTAAGTCATGACACTATAAAAGTCCTAGAGGAAAACAGGCAGGAAATTTTCAGATATCCCATTCAACAATATTTTTGCTGGTATAGCTTCTAGGGCAAGGGAAATAAATTAAATATAAACAAGTGGGACTACATTGAATAAAAAAGTTTCTACACAGCTAAAGAAACCATCATCAAAGTGGAAAAGGAACTGATTGTATGGGAAAACATAATTGCCAATGATACATTGGACAAGGGTTTGATCTCCAAAATATATAAAGAACTCTCAGGACTCCACACCAGGAAGACAAACAATCCAAGTTAAAAATGGGCAAAGGATATGGATAGACACTTTTCCAACAAGGACATACAGATGGCCACTAGAGGTATGAAAAGATGCTCAACAACACTAGCCATCGGAAAGGTGCAAATTAAAAACACAATGTGATATCACCTCACACCGGTCAGAATGACCATCATTAATGATTCTACAAACAAGTGCTGGCAAGGATGAGGAAAAAGGGAACCCCACTGCACTATTGGTGGAAACTCAGACTCCTGCAGCCACTGTGGAATACGATATGGAATCTCCTCAAAAAACTAAAAATGAAAACGCTTTTCAAACCAGTGATTCTGCTGCTGGGAATATACCCTAAGAATTCTGAATCACCAATTCAAAAGAACTTATACACTATATTATAGAGGCACTATTTACAATAGTCATGTGTTGGAAACAGCCTAAGCACCCATCAGTAAATGAGTGCATCAAAAAACTGTGGTACATTTGTACAATGGAATACTATGCAGCAAAGAGAAAGAAGGAGCTCCTACCCTTTGCAACAGCATAGATGGAACTAGAGAATATTGTGTTAAATGAAACAAGCCAGTGAGTGTAATACAAATACCATATGAATTCATCCATAAGAGGAATCAAATGAACAAAATAAACTAATGAAAGAAATAGAACCATGGGCATGGAACAGACTGAAAGTGAGCAGAGGGGAGGACATAATGGTGGAAAGAAGGAGAAGGGACTAGACAACAAACATGTATGAATAACCCACAGACATGGACAACAGTGTGGGAATTGACTGTGGGAGCAGGGGGAAGGATGGGTAGAGGAGGTCAAAGGGGGAAAGTTGACAAATGTGATACAATAACAATAAAAAGGATTTAATAAAATATAAAATAATAAAAGATATTTGGTAGTAATAAATAAAAAGTATTATAAACATATGGTACTTATATAAGCCTACATAGCCAAACCTATTAAATGATGGGAGAATATTTATAAACTAACACTTATTAATAATGTTCAAAGCCTCTTGTGGGAAAAATGTTTTTCCTGATGACAGTTAAAACTTGTGAGTTAAGAAAGAAAATGTCATCAAAACTAACCTTGCAAATAATCAAAGTTGCTGTTTAAGAGAAATGAAAATGTCTTGAAGGCTTAGTAAACTGATTTCCTTTTAAATCCACAAACAAGTTTTTAGAAAAATTAGAGAAATTTAGACTCAAATGGAGCTCAGGGAAAATTTAGTTAAATTATCCAATGAGAAAGTGAATTTTATGCAAAGTTACATTAACAGGGTAACATGTAATAACCAATGCCAGAACCCAGGCCCCTTGTTTCCCAGCTTTATTCCTTTTCTGCAGCTTCATACTAACTTTGAGAAAAGATCTTAGTAGTAACTAATGCAGTATTCTGTTGCTAACTCATTGTGCTTAATTATGGAGAGATAGGGATATTAGGAATGGATGTCACAGTTGAGTAAATAGATCTGACAAAATACATGCAACATTTTCTTCTGTGAGTCATTTCCAGAGTAATTATTTTTACGGAGAATTTTTTATATTCACGTGTACTTTGAATGTCAGAATGCTGTAGGCACCCAGAGCAGTCACTTCCCCAAAACAGCAATTGCCAGCACATCTTGATTTCCTGTGTAATTAGAGATATTTAATCTATTAGCCACTTGAATGCCCAATAGACATGTGATTATTCATGAGGTGCTTTATAAGGCAGCACCTGTAGTAATAAAGAACTCTGAAAACTTACCTTTTAAAATAAAGCAAACTATGTTCAATAAATACAGAATTTCTTCCAAAAGCACTTCTGGGAGAGTGCATACTGATACCATAAAAATTGCTGATCAATTTAAGTGAACCAAACATCAGTAAATAATGGGGAAAATAAGGGACCTGGCTAAACTGATTGCATGTTTTCTGACTGGGAATTATTACTGGGTACATTCTGTTACTCAATCAACATGAGTCTATTATAATTTATAATAAACTTGGCTGCATTTTTCTTACTGCAAAAGTGATGTGCATATATTTCAAGACATACCAAAAATACAGATAACAAAAATAAAAATCACCAGCCTTGCCCAGGTGGTTCAGTTGGTTGGGGCACAATCCTGTATACTAAAATGTTGTGGGTTTTTTAACCAGTTGGGCATATATGTGAGGCAACTGATTGTTGTTTCTCTCCACCCCTCTCTCTCTTTCTCTCCCTTCTTCTCTCTCCAAATTCAGTGTGGTGATTGCTGGGGTGAGGGAGGTGTAAAGAGACTAAATGGTAATAGAAAAAAAGCCAATAAAATTTCAATTAAAAAATCAATACATATATCCTTGGGTGATGATTTAAATAAATAAATATGTTTTAAATATATAAAAAACATCTTATACTCACTGTTAATATTTTTAATATGCTGCTTCCAAAACTTCTTCTCACATATACATATTACACTCTATGTACTGTTTTTGTAATCTAAAAATATTAGTGTAATCTAAATTGTCTTTCTGTCATTAATTTTTCAAAAACAAATTTGATGTCTTCATATTATGAATGAATAAAATGGTTTAATCAATACTTACCTTTATACATATGTAAATATTTTTGAGATTAAAAATAACTAACTTCTAATTAAAATATATATCTTTGTATATATGATATATATATAATATCCCTATGGGATATCCCTCCCAATATGGAAAAATTAGTGTTCAGAATTATTTAAAGGAAAAAAGGTATGGATGGTAACATTTAAGTCAATTGATTTTAGTAGTAATATTTTAATAGCAAACCTTGAAAAATTAACTTTAAATTAATAAGGAAGTTGCAAAAATTTCCTGAGGTGTACTGGAACCAACCTCCAAAAAATGATGGCCAAGAGACTGAAGAAAAAAGCTAACAATTTCAAATTTAAATGGAGTTTCTTGAGGGGTCTTAAGACAGAAGCAGAATCTTAGGCTGCCGCTCAACAGTGGATCACTGCAGCAGAAAGCAGATGGGGGGTCCCACATACATAGACTCTAGGAACACAGGTGGCTTGTGGCTGTGTCATGTGCTTGTCAGTGCTATATATTCCAAGACAGTAAATGACTTAATTCTGTGTAAAATACAAATTATTTGATTTAATATTATGTTTATCAAACTATATATTAATATCAGGGAGAACATTAGAATGAATTAGTAGTATTTGCATCTAGAAAATGTGACTGAATTGGAAAAATGGGAAAAATTATCACATTATATTTAATACTCTTACCTAGTCATTTTTAATTTTTAATTATACAAGTAATCCTGTTTTGTTATTATCGATTATAATAATAGAAGAATATTTTGTTCACATTTTTAAAAAGGTATTTATTGCTAAGACTGACATGCATTAACTAATAACAAGAAATATCAAACTAACCATACTGTCATCTACAAAGAATATCTAAATGGGTATATCAGGAATATGTGGTGAACACAACACATTAGTACTTCAGTAAAATTTCTGAAAAGTGATTGAGGATAATCTTTTAAATAAGATCAATAAATATTGACATATATTTCAGAATCATAAGCAGTTTACCTCAAGAAGGGTGATTATTAGATCAGTACAAACTAAATGGAAATTTCTAGGTACATGATAAAAATTTTGATATTCTATATTTTCTATTGATTTATTCCTTTAGAACATTTCAATTATTTAAAGTTTTCTTCTTGAAATCAGAAACATAACAAGGTAGACTGATGGTCCTACCAAATGATTTAAAGCAAACAAATGAGATGATTAGAAAGAAAAATAAATGTCATTGTCTATAATTGACATTATTGTGTATGCATAAAGTAAAAAATCCAAGATAGTTTACAAACTGACAGAATTAATAATGGAATTTAGTAATATTCCTGGAATCAAAGATAGGATAAAAATTTACAATATATATTTCTTTGTAGCACAGCATTAGTATTGGCAATTTATGCAGGGCCCAGCTGGGAAAATCTGGTCCTAGCTAGGCTTTCTCATGCATTGATTGTGATCTGTAAGTTTGTTATAGAGCTTTTCTGATTTGAATTGGACTCTCACATCTCTGAAGACGTGGAGAACTCAACTGGGTTGACTCCACCATGTTTGCTATAGTCTTTTATCCTCCAGTAGATTAATTGTGGTTTAGTCATAGAGGATAGGACTTCCGAGAGACTGAGTGGAAGGTCCACATGACCTCAAGAGACCTATGTTCCCATTTGACATAGTTATTTCTGTTACAGTTTATTGGTAAATCAAGTCACAAGGAAGACCCAGATTCAAGGAAAGGAAATAGAGATTTCACATTTTGAGGAGAGGAGCTGCCGTTACATTACCAAGACACTGGATATAGCATAAATAAAATACTTGGCAACATACAGAGTTGCCAGAGGGCATTGAATGAACAAAAGAATGGACTTAGAAATGTACATAACCTCTGCTTTAATCAACCATATCATTTCCATGTGTAACATCACCATAGCATCTTTTGTAGCGAAGGTAGTTATAAAACATCCTAAAGAATTGGAATATAAGAGCCATTTGAGAGCCACTTGAGGGCCTTTGAAGATGAGAAATGTATTGCTTCCAGTTTTCTTTAACCATGAGCTATACCAAATGTTCAGGAAGTATGAGTACAAATACAGACAGGTTTTAGAAAGGGCAAGAATATAAAGCCCTAAGGAGGGTAGTAAGTTCAGCTAGAAGGCAAAGGGAATATTTCTTCCTTTTCATACTGGTAAAACAACAATAGGCTGTGAGAACAACTTTCCTACAAAATAAAAGTTAAATTACTGACAGAACCCATCTATAAGACAGAAAAAAACTAAAATTGTAAATATGCATTTGGTTGAGTAAATATAAAATTTTGTCAGAGAGGCAATAACTGCAAAACACCTCAAGGAGAGTGATTAATGAATCAGTGCCAATTTAGATGGGAATTTCCAGGAGCATGAGGAAAAATCAGGAAGTGTTTTTTGTCTGTGTGGTTTGAAAGTATTCAGTCAGAATTTAATATGGGATGAGTTGGTATAGAATGCCCAACAAAAGCAGCAATGTTCACTCTACATGTTGCTATCTCTGTCATAAAGAGGGGATGTGTTTTGAACTTTAGGAGATGTATCATGCAATTTCTGGACATAGCTCCAGAGAAATAATTCTAAGAACAAAGGGAAGGAAGCCTCTACCTCACAACAACTGACCACTGAATATAAGAAGTTGGGAGAACCCTGCCTTCTAATTTAAAGTGAGTTTTAATGGGCAACTGAATATTGGTATAATTCATCAATTTACATGAGTATTCCTAGTGCAACTTCTTTCTCAAAAGAACATCAGATAGAAATGTATTTTAATCAAGGACTCAAAATTCCAATGCTCTGAAAATGGTTTATTAGAGGATAAAGATGTTTCTACAGATGTTGTGGCTAAGGATTTTGCTGTAAGCCTGAATTAAATGTAATAGGAGAGTTACCCTTGATGCCTTTCTTACTATCCACTGCTGACAGTAACCAATCATGCCCATGAAGGGAAGCATTCATGAAATTGTACTTAATCTGGTAACTTTGAGGATAATCCTCACTGAGGAAGAAGACAGGCATTCCTTTCCTGCAGATCAATGCTGTGCTAAGGAAAGCATTCAGGGTAAACAAAGACTGTGGTCTGTGTGGGATAAAAAATTTTTTACATCTCCTTTTTAGTGCAAATGTTGATGAGGAAGTTAGTATAAGGTCACTGATATACTAAATAAAAGATGGATTATCCAGGAAACTATTTTCTCAATTCTCAAAACATTTTGTGAATTACCTTAGAGAATTCTAATCTAAGATGCTGATTAGATAGATAATAGATAGATATAAAGATATAGATATAGATATATAGACATTTTTATATTTACATATACATTTATATTTATCTCAACAAAAAATAGACCACAAAGATTGATTGCCTTACATAGAAAATAAGGTAATGTAACACGCTACTACTTAGTGGACATGGATTTCATAAAAATATACAAGTCAGTAGTTTCAATGAGAAAAAAAATAGATTTGTACCATGATTACTGAATATATACCTGATACAAATGCATTTTTTAATGATATGTATGATTTTTCATGATACCATTTGGAAATGCTGTTAAGAAAATTTGAGCCCTGGCTGGTGTGGCTCAGTTAGTTAGATCATTGTCCCATAACCAAAGGGTTGCAGATTTGATTCCTGGTCAGGAAATACACCTAGGTTGCATGTTTGATCCTCAGTCCAGGCGAGTATGATCTCCTGCCCAGATGTTTAGGGGAGGCAACAAGTCAATGCTTCTCTCTTGCACAAACTCTTTTCCTTTCTCTCTAAAAAGCTAAGAAAAAAATGTCCTTAGATGAGGATAAAAAAACTTGAGGATTATTTTAGTAAAATTTAACCTTACTTTAACAGGATCAATATTTCAGATAAATATAAATGTATTAGATTTGAGAATGAAAGTGCACAACAGGAGAAAATCTCTTATATTATGGTTAGTTGGGAGAGTAGATTGTGAAACAGTTAAGTCAGAATCATCCAGCATTACTATTAAGGAGAAAGCCATAAGTAGACTCTGTTTACCTTAAAATAGAATACATATTTAAACTTAAAAAAATTCATTCTACTAATAAATAGAAGTAATTCTGAATAATTGCATCAATATGTGATGCAATCACTTATCCTTGAAAAAAGAAACTGAGGACAAGATGTGGTAAAACTTTCACAGACTTTTGAGAAGCCAGCCTCTCTAGCTCTTGAGATAGTGAGTCATTGGCCTTAGATATCATATAAGATGATAAATACATAAGCACCAATCTGGCCTAGTGCTAATAGTGGAAATAATGGAACATAAATATTTTTTAAAAATACTTCAAACTGTCCTAAAGGGGAAGTCATTGGATAAGCATTTGGACATTCCAATTAAGGTCTGGATTGTGGAGAGAATTTTGAATATATGGTTTATTGTTTTTTTCAATGTGGACCTTTCTTCCCAGAGAATCCATAAGTCATTCCACAGAAGACTTTTTTAAAATCATACCCATTTAACATTCTGTACTTCTGCCTTTATAAATTCCCTGTTCACTTGCTGAAAATTAAAAGCTTTTAATTTATAAAACAATAAGTTTACTGTCAATAAATTACCTTTTCATGGCAACTGTGCAAATACTGATTAGCTACCATAACAAATTCAGTTCAAGGTTGGATCTGCCAAACAATACATGTTGATCATATATATTTTTTTAGTTTTAGGAAGTAACACAGAACAAAAGCAGCCAACACTACCTGTAGAGCAATTTCAGAGGCATTTTCTGTGTCTACATATTTATGAAAAATTGCTTTCCATTTATTCAACTACTTTTCTCCTTTATTTTGTTCGCAGATATAGTTAGGTGTGACTTGTATTAGTTCAGTAAACTCTGTTAATATTCTTCATAGTATATTCATTTTTTGGTGATTTTTTTCTTGTTGTTCAAGTATAGTTGTCTCCATTTTCCTGCCACCACTTCCTCTCACCCCCCCAACTCACCTCCAACACAGAATCCTACCCTGCTTTGGCTTTGTCCATGGATCCTTTATACATGCTCATTGATGGCCTTTCCCCTATTTTCCCCCATTATCCCCTTATTCCCTTCCCTCTGGTTACTGTCAGTTTGTTCTTTATTTCAATGTCTCTGGTTGTATTTTGCTTGCTTGTTTGTTTTGTTGATGAGGTTCCACTTATAGGTAAGCTCATATGGTATTTCTCTTCACCACCTGGCTTATCTCACTTAGCATAATGCTCTCCAGTTCCATCCATGCTGTCATAAAGGGAGGGAGCTTCTTTTTATCTACTGTGTAGTATTCCATCGTAAATGTACCACAATTTTCTGATCCTCTCATTTACTGATGGGCACTTAGGCTGTTTCCAGAACTTGGCTATTGTAAATTGTGCTGCTATGAACGTTGGGATGCATAGGTTCATACTATATTCTTTATGTAGCATCTCATAAGTGGTCTTCAGACTTGTTAAGACTCAATTTTATCACCAGGGTTTTTAGTGGGCTACTTTTCCTCTTTTTGTGATGTTTTTTAATTAAAAGGATCTTTCTTAAAGGCATAGGTGGGTTGATATCTCCCATATAAGATAACAAAATATTAAATAACTCAATTAAAAATGGGAATATCTTCTGAGTCTTTTCAGAAAGCAGTGGATCTTTTGCTGAATTCCCGATATCACAGCTGTCTACACAATATACGTTATGTGTTAAGGCAATGCCATCATCACCCAGGCAAGAGACTTTTCTTGAAGGTATTTTCATGATTTTACTGTTCAAGGGGTTCTAGTAATAATTTGGCTCTAAATTATAAGTGGCAATAAAATTAGATTATATAAATTGAAAGCGGCAATAAAGAGTGGCAGATATCCTACATATGAGAGTAGTCAGCCCATGCAGGGGTGCTTATACTTAAAGAACAAGTCAATGAAGCACCTACAATTTGGTTTGTACATTGGTGTCATTGTTTTCAGGTGAAGAAATGAATCTAAATTTATCCATTAATAAATAAATGTATAGAGAGAATCAGAATGATATGGTTAATAAAATTTAAATAAATGCTATGTTTTAGTAACATAGAATAAACATGATTTTCATGTATCTGTAAAATGTCTCAGTTTATGTTTGCCACTAGCATAATCAACTATAGTTATAGGACCAGGCCTCTTAGAAAAAAATTACTGCCTAGATCCCACAAATGAGAGAAGGAACTCCAAGCAAAGAAACAGTGGAATGCCTGTATGTGTTTAACAACTAGTTCTCCAAATTAAAACAAAAGCAAGCCAAACAAAGAAACAACAAATTAAAATACTTGTAGTATTCAGTGATTTCCATGGTGTAAATACTCATTTTATGGCCAATTTCAAGCTATCAATCGGACATAACTAAAGTCTCTAAGTTAGGAGGAGATATGAACAATCAGGTTGTATGAGGTGTCTTTAAAACTCCAGTGGAAGACTCCTGGTGAGCACAGAACTCCAAAAGTGTCTCCTATAGATAGGAGGCTACGTAGTGGCTGAGTTATAGACTATCGTGACCAGTGAAAACTCCTTCTCATATATTCCTGCTTAATAATTAGTTCACACAGATATCTCAAATGACTTACAATAATTTCTGAGCTAGTTAAATCACGTTTAAAGTGGTGTATTCACTTCTGGATTTTACATTTCTTAAGAAAACAAAGTTCTTATTTTTTATTAAATTTATTGGATTACACAAGTTAACAAAATTATACAGGTTTCAGGTACACAATTCTGCAACACATGATATGTATACTGTATTGTGTGTTCATCACCCAAGTCAAATCTTTGTCCACCACTATTTATACCTCCTTCTAGCCCTGCCCACTTCCCTCCCTTGGCTATCACTATATGGTTGTTTGTGTCCATGAGTTCTTTCTCTTTTTCTTTTATGTTCAATCCCTCTATTCTCACTAAGCCCCTCATACACCCTGAAAGCTTACATTTTAATAGCAATATGCATAAAATGGAAAGAATGTCAGGAAATATTGATACAAATATTGATATATAACAATAGTATATAATAACTGGAATATCTGAAGAAAATTAGCTTTTGCTTATAGAAATGGAAATTTAGAGGTTACATGATAATCATTTTAAAATATTTAAAGTGTCATTTTGAAAAATATATTTGATTTTCCTATATATGTCTTTGATATGTCCTATATATGAGAAAGAAATAATATAGGCAGATGGGCTTACTACTATAATGAGATTATTTTCAATAATTTGAATCTTTCAAAGACATAATAAAAGTCTGTAACAATTAAAAAATTTATTAGCTTTAGTTCAAGAAAAGGAAGAAAAGCCAGCCAATGTGTCTGCTTATCTGAATGTGTTTCTGCAGAAGTTCAGAGAAAGCTGGCAGTATGGTAAAGCCACGATACAGAGCTTTACAGACATTGAACTCATTAAGCTCCCTGAAAATGTCTGTAAGAAAAAAAACAACAGGAGAGAAAAGAAACTTTTTTGAAAATCTTATTCTGGAAATTTAAATGTCTCGTAGAAGGTTAGAATAAATAAATCCAAAGCCTTCTGCCATCTTTAGATTTTGTGATTTTGTGTGAATAAATTCCCATAGCAGAGAGATGTAGACATTCCCTGAGTGCTAAAAGAATTGCTATCTGTCATTATACAATTTCCCATAGGTGAAACTATACCACACTTATGCAGATAGATGGCAAATCATCTCTCTATTCATGATTCAAAGTGTTTCTGAGAAACCAGTTTCTAACTCATACACACTGAATTTAGAGAAAATGAATAATTTATTTATACAGGATATAAAATGAATATGAACCATGCCTTCTTTAGCATTATTATATGAGGTATTTTTGCATATAAATAAAAATATTCTCTACTCATATGAAACATAAAATATGTTCAAGCCACTAAATGTTCTAATAGAGACCAAGCATATGTGAGATCAAAACCTCTAAAAGGTGCATATCCACCACACTCTAAAAGTATTCCTTCTGGGCTTCTGGTCAGTATGGTGGCATAGATAAACACAGTTCTCTTCCTTATACAACCACATCAAAATTACAACTAAATTACAGAACAACCATCTCTCAGGACTGTCAGAAATTGAGTTGAATAGAAGTCTGGCAACTACAGAATTACAGAAACCACATCTATCTGGACTGGTAGGAGTGGGAGAGATACAGAACAAGTTCCTCCTACATCCACATGTGGTAGATAAAAATTCAAGGGGGATATCCTGGAAGCAAAGCATCCCAGCCCCACATCAGGCCCCCCAGCCCAGGTTTCCAGTGCCAGGGAAAAAAGTCCCCATAATTAATGGCTGCAAAATCCAGCAGGGATTGAGTCAGTGGAAAAAGCTCCTCAAGTCCCAAGCAGTTCCTCTTAAAGAACCCACATGTGGATTCTTACTCAGACTCATTCCCTCTGAGCTCCAGCATTAAGGTAGCAGCTTCAAAGGCACCAGTGGCATACAGGGAAGAACTGAAGTGTTTGGCATTAAGGCAAGAATTGGGGGACAGTTTTCTCCTAGATAGAAAGGTAGGCAGAGGCCATTGTCCTTTCTGAACCTTCCCCCACAAAGCCACAGAGCCAGTTGGTGGGTACTTTTTCTGAGGTTCCATCAAGCCAGCTAACACTGTTTTTCCCACCCTGGAAATCCTGGGATCTCCAACTCACTCAACTTATGGGCCTCCCAAAGCCACTAACAGTGACTTTTCCATATGAATGGCTGGTCTTGGTTCATAGTTCACAACTTCTTAAATCCTCTCAAACAAGCAGTTGGCCTCAGTGAGCTCCCAGGCCCTGTACCTCTGGCTAAATAGCCCCAGGCCCAGCACTAACAGTAGCTATCTTAGATTCACAGTTTGGCTTCACCTACAAATCTCTAAGCCCAGCACAAATAGCAGCCATCTCAGATTGCTTCATAGCTCAGGCACGGTGACACCAGGCAGAACACAGGGGGAGGTTGACCTTGGCATGCACCACCCAGGAAACACGAGAACCTGCAGTGGACAGCTATAGACTACACTGAAGCACCACTGCCTGCTCCTGCACAGCTGATCTTCCACAAAGGGCAGAGGTTGGTGATGAGTGGTCAAAGCCAATCCTTGCAACTGACTGGCCTGTGTAAGTCCCTCCCATTGAACTGCCAGCAGAAACCAAGTCTCAACTACAAGAGGAAATATAGTCAGCCCACACAGAGGGCACACTTTGAATACTCAGCTTGGGTGATAGGAAAGGCTGTGCCACTGGCCACTATAGAACACCTAATACATTAGGCCATGCTACCAAGACATGGAGTCATAGCAGCTGTGCCTAATACATACAAACAAACACAGGGAGGCTGACAAATTGAGGAGATAAAGAAACATGGTCCTAAAGAAAGAACAGATCAAAACTCCCAAAAAAGAACTAAAAGAAATTGAGATAATCAATCTATCAGATGCAGAGTTCAAAACACTGGTTATAAGGATACTCAAGGAACTCAGTAATGACCTCAACAGCTAAAAAAGATCCAGTCAGAAGCAAAGGATAAACTAATTTAAATAAAGAACTATTTACAAGGAAATAACAGTGAAGTGGACAAAACCAAGAGTCCAATCAATTATTTGAAACATAAGGAAGTGAGAAACAACCAATTGAACAAGAAGGAAGAAAATTTAAAAAAATGAGTGTAGTGTAAGCAGCATCTGGGACTACTTCAAGTGTTCCAATAATCACATTATAATGGTTCCAGAAAGAAAAGATTAAGAGCAAGAAATTGGAAATCTATCTGAAAAAATAATGAAAAAACCTTTCCTAATTTGATGAAGGAAATAAACACACAAGTGCAGGAAGCACAGTCTCAAACAAGATGGATGCAAAGAAGCCTATTCCAAGACACATCATAATTAAAATATCAAAGGTTAAAGATAAATAGAGAATCATAAAATCAGCAAGAGAAAAGAAGTTAGTTACCTGCAGGAGAATTCCCATAAGACTGTCAGCTGATTTCTCAAGAGAAACTTACAGGCTATAAGGGATTGGCAAGAAATACTCAGTCATAAAAAGCAGGGACCTACAGCCAAGATTGTTCTATCCAGCAAAGATATCATTTATAGTCAAAGGGCAGAACTTCTCATACAAGAAAAAACTAAAGTTCATCATCACTAAGCCATTATTATGTGAAATGTTAAAGGGATTTATTTAAGAAAAAGAAGATCAAAACTATGAACAATAAAATGGCAATAAATACATATCTATCAACAACTGAATCTAAAAAGCAAACTAAGCAAACAAGAACAGAGACAGATTCATCAATACAGAGAGTGTTTTGATGGTTGCTAGTAAAAAGGGGGTATCTGTCAGAGAAAGGATGAGGAGGCGAGAAGATTAAGAAGTACAAAGAGATGGTTAGAGAATATCCATGAGGCTATAAGGTACATAATAGGAAATGGAGTAGCCAAAGAACTTAGAAGCATGACCCATGGACATGAATAGTGGTGTGGGAATTGCCTGAGGGAGTGGGGGACGCTGAGTGGAGGGGGGACCAAGAGTGAAAAATTGAGACAACTGTAATAGTTATGATTAAATATTATTAATAATAATAAATATAACTTAGAAGTAAAAGTGTTCTTCCTGATTACAAATGTTTTTCCATGTTTCTTTCTTACCCTGTCACTTGACAATGCTGTTGGCCAATTTTTGCTTTCTGAAATAAAATATAGCAATTTTACTGGTCTTCATATTTTTGTAAAAGTATTTCCAGTTAAAATGCGATGATAAAAGCAATTTTTTAACAAGAACTAATTTTCTGAACAAGGCATTTAATGGCTTAGGCTATCAGTATTGTCAACTGGATAACGAAGGGATTAAACTAAAAGTATCCAAGCTCACTTCTATTTCTTCAATCTATATTATTCAAAAAAAATATTTCAGGAGGTTATAATCATTCTCCGAACTGCTACTATGTACCAAGCTGTATACTAGGCACTGGTGACACAGAGGAATAAAACCTGAGGCATAGGACCTAGTAATAGGCACCATCATTTAAGTGTTGTTACAATTTATATTCCCTGTGCCCAAGTTACAGTGTAGGTACAGAGAGTGATTTATTCCATTAAGAGGATGGCAAGAGAGAATATTATACAGAAAAGATCATGTTTGAGCAGTTTAATAAAAAAACTAACATTCAGAAAATATTTGTATATCTCACCATTTGTTACTTTAAAAAAGAGGGTATGGGGGATAAATGGTGATGGAAAGACACTTGACTTGGTGTGGTAAATACACAATACAATATATAAAGGATGCATTATAGAATTGTACAGCTAAAACCTGTATCATTTTATTGACCAATGTCCCCCCAATAAGTTCAATTAAAAATGAATAACAAACCTATATATGTAATACATATATTAAAAACATAGTTATACTAATAATTTTTGTGGTTCTACTTTACATTTAAAAAAACTTTTATAAATATGCTTCTTTTATTTATTCTATTTTTTTTATTGTTGTTCAAGTGCAGTTGTCTTCATTTTCATCCCACCATGGTCCCTCTCCACACCCATCCCCGCCTCCCAAACTTACCCCCTTTGGCTTTGTCCATGTGTCTTTTATACATGTTCCTTGATGGACCTTATTCTAATTTCCCCCATTGTCCCTCTCCCCTCCCCTCTAGTTGTCAGTTTGTTCTTTATTTCCATGCCTCTGGTTATAGTCTGCTTGCTTGTTTGTTTTTTGATTAGGTTCCACTTATAGGTGAGATCATATGGTGTTTGTCTTTCACTACCTGGCTTATTTCATTTAACATAATGTTCTCCAGATCCATCTATGCTGTCTTATATACAGTATCCTTAAATGCGATTTATTTCCAAAATAATAAATATATATTTAATATACTTGTAAAGCATATACTAGTTTATATAAATATTCTTATGGTAGTTTTTCCAAATGTAGAATTTCATTAAATTGTTGAACTAATTATTTTAACTCCCATTAAGAATAATTTCTACAAGACCATCAGGTAATAAGTATATCTCTGAAAATCATATAAAGCCCCAAAGGTTTCCAAATTCATTGTCTTTTGTGGTGACTGGACAAGTATGAATGTGGTTGAAATACACTAGAATTATTTAAAAAATGTTTTCATAAGAACCCCAACTGAACCCCAAAACCACCTTCTCTCCTTAGTTATGTTTTTTTTTATTTTTTATTATCGTATTTTTTCTATTGCCATTTACCTCCCTATTCTCTCTTCTACCTCCATCCACCCTCTCCCCACTGCAATCACCACACTGTTGTCTGTGTCCATACATTCTTTCTATTTTTATTTTTTTGCTCAATCCCTTTACCCCCTGCCTTTCAGCTTTAGTAAAGTTTGTGGATCATTCTCTTCTAGAAAGGCACTCTCTTCCATATTTAATCCATGTTTCTTCCCCCTTACCACCAATCTCTCTATCAGTTCCTTTGGGTTCACCTTGTCAAGAAGACTGCTATATGGTGCTATGTCTCAAATTCCCTTTTAGGACTTGTACTCTAGCTTCTACACTAACTGCCTCCTTTGGCAATCTCCTCTAGTCCCATGACTTCAGTGATCAGGTATTAAACGGAATTCTTCAGTCTAGACTCTCTTTTCTATTTATATTCATTTGAATATTTCACATAGCCAAAATTTTCACTTGCCATATTCTTCTTTACTAAATACTTGTCTTTATTTATATTCTGTACAAGAAATAGTGGACCCATGTAAGATATGTCTAGTTACTGGAAAATTTTCTTGTCCTTCTAAAAATTTTCCATTCTCCCTGGCTGGTGTGGCTCAGTAGATTGAGTGCTGGCCTGTGATCCAAAGAATCACCAGTTCAAGTCAGGGCTCATGCCTGAGTTTCAGGCCAGGTTGCCAGTAGGGGGCCCATGAGAGGCAACTACACATTGATGTTTCTCTCCCTCTCTCCCTACCTCTCTCTCTCTAAAAATAAATAAATAAAATCTTTTTTAAAAGCTAAGTATTTAAAAACAATTTTAATTTGCAATTCCTACATGTTTAATCCACTTCCAAAATATCTTTAATTTTCAGTGTCAAACACTGCTTATTCATGTCAAAATACATATGCTCATGTGGTGCATTTGTCCCTTGAACAATACAAAAAATACAGTTAAAAACAAGTATATTAACACAAAATGCTACTTCGACTTTAAGTGGTTTGTTGCTTTAAGAGCACTAAGAGGAACTATAGGAATTGTCTATCACTGTATTTTATATACATCACCTCACTGAATCCTCACATGAAGCTGTTTTTAACATCTCTATATCATTTTACCTTTTCGGGATCTTGCTACTTCCCTCATCCTATTTAGTAACATTAAAATATTTACAATTATATATGTAACCCATTATGCCAAGTGGCCCTTTTTGCAGTGCTAAATTTCAACAAGCCTTAGGTCTCTGAATTAAGCACCCCCACCCTTGGCTTGGAGTTCATCCATTTGTATGGCTGGTTATGTCAAACTCATGTTTTTATTTAAAGGACACCTCAGGCTTGCCATGAACAATCCATATAGGACTTATTATCCTGTTTTAATTGAGGTTCATTTTCATAAAATTATCTTGACCATGTATGTCTAGTCACTGTGGAATCTATCTTTAGTTTTTAAGACATAGATATTCAAAATATTATCTCCCTGTGCTTTATCTCTATGTGATAACATTAGCAATACTTTTTATTTTTGCAAGAAACTTTTACAGAAGCCCAGATTTGTTTTACATTTTCTTAATAATTGGTCAATTTCATGTTGTACCTAGCCACTAAACTACATGCCTGTGAGTTCATGAGCCTTTCCTAAGCAGCATCCTAGGTTTTATGGGTCCAGAATTGAGTTATCTTTACTAAAGTAGAAAAACAAACCTTTTAGAAAAAAGATATATAGAATTCATTATGACACATTGACAAATATATTTAGTATTTTGACCATGACATTTGAATATAGGCTTGAGAACATTCAATTTAATCATAAAGCTATTTTGGATAAATGATCATGTATGACACCCAACAATATAGATTAAATTAGGTGCTATTACTATTTGTGTTAAATTCATTCTCTGCAATATGTAATTAGTTTTATCTCAGATTGATTAATTGATACCTCTTTAATTAACCCTGGTTAATTAAACTTCTTTTCAGTTATTCTGTTATGCTATGCTCTTTTCATTTTCAGTATACTATTACCTATTTTTCAGTTTGAGTATCCTGACTTTCAAAATTACATTATATTAAGACTAAATATTCCATGCTTAGACTAGTAATCAGACTTCATTTTGATGGCTATCATCTTTCCCTCTAGTAATTCCTGACTATCCACTTTGCTATTACACTTGTGAATACAATAACACTTAGTACTCTGCAAAAAGTAAACACATTCCACAATTCTCATTCTTGAGATAGATCTCCAAACAAAGTAACCTCATCTCTTTATAAAAACCTTGCTAAGGGTTTTTCCACATGTCAGTGTAAGTTGCCACTCATTTTTAATTACAGTTATGCATTTTAAATTCAAACAGGTGACCAAAGGTGAAACCCTCATATTCAAAACAACTTGACTACAGGCTAATGGTAAACAAAGATTTTCCCATTTCAAAACAACAACAAATTTGTTTTAACTGTATTACTATGTTCATTGCAGCACAATTGACAATTGCAAAGATGTGGAAACAGCCCTGTGTCCATCAGTAGATGATGGATAAGCTATGGGACATTTACACAATAGAATACTAAACCGGACTCTTTCAATGGCAAGTATCAACACTTCATTTAGAATGACGCTGCTAATCAATAACGTCTGTAACTTCATTTGTGTTCATCCACCCAGAGGATGCTGGTTAAAATTGCCAGGTTTTGACCAGCAATTTTCCAACAACTGTTTTCCCAGTTCTCTTCTAATTTCTTTTTGCCTCTATTCTCCCAGGAGTTTTTTGATTTTCTTTTTCATGTTAACATTTCAACATATCAGCTCCAATATACCATAGAAAGCTTGTGCCATTGTTCCTACAACACACAAAACAATTCCCAAGTCCTTCATAAAAGCAAAATATCTTTTTTTATGCCTTGTGTTCTCCATTTCTACAGCAATTTCATGAGTCCAAGGCACAGGGCTCTCTTAATGCCACAGAATTCTATGGATGTATATCATAATCAGATCAATCACAATGTCCTGTGCAATAACTGGCAAAATGTTATTTCCTCCTCATTTCATTTCCCCACCCATTTTTGATTCTGTGATATTCATAGTCTATTTAAGGTCGTGTCAACCACCAACTAAAATCCTTTAAATGTTTTTAACAGCCCTTAAAATAAAGATCACTTTCCTTCCTTGGACTTTAGAACTCTTATTTGATACTGCCTCCCTCTCTTCAACCTTATTTGACATCACTCTTATGAAAGCTCTCTGCACTCCAGCTATCATAAATTTCTTTCAATTATTCTATTATACCATTTCTTCATCCCCAAGGCTATCATACATACTGTTCTGTCTGCAAGAAATGTGTTTTCTTGACTTCTACCTCACTTCCGCTAACTAGCCAGTACTTGTGCTTCAGGTCTCAGCTTTCTCCGTCTACCTCCACAGACTATAATTCCTTAGACTTTAATATGCTTATCTATTTTTCCCACACCTGAGGTCATGCTTATTCACCTTAGAGAGAGAGGAAGGAAGGAAGAGAAAGATAGAGAAATGTCCATGTAAGAGAGAAACTTTGATTGGCTACCTCTCCCATGCACCCCAATCATGGACCAAACCTGCAAGCCAGATATGTGCTCTGACCAGGAATCGAACCTTCAGACTTCCTGTCTATGGGATGATGTTCCAGTTTACTGAGCTACACTGGCCAGGGCTAACATTCTTCATTTTTACTCTGTAGCACTTAGTTCACTTATAATTTTTTGTTTAATAAATGTCTTTCCTATAAGGTCAACCTTAACTTAAAACATTCTATGAAAAATATTCTGTTTTAATTAGTCTAGATAAAAATAATTAATTTTATGTTTATATATACATAATAAACTTTATCATGTTAATTTTTATCAAATAATATGAGAATATTCTATTAAGGCATGTACAAAAATATTTAGATCTGTGCTATACACTGTGATAGAAAAGCTGATTGGGGAAGAAAAGGAAGGAGGGGAGGGAGAGAAAAAGGAGAGAGTTTTGCAATTTTTAATTTTTGGGAGAATAAGAACAGTAAAAATAAAAATTTTGTATGCCAGAAAAATTTTGTGTGCATGCTGAAGTGTGAGGTTTACTTGTTAGAACAGTTTAAATCAGGCTCACAGCAGTGATGCTTAAACATAGTTGCCTACAACTGTCTCCCGGCTGAAATTCACATGTAAAATAATATATTCTTTTTCCTTAGCAAATTGTCTTCAAGTCAACAAAACCTGGCTTTAATGTATGTATGTATGATATTTGATATATATTAATCCAAAATATACATCTCCTCAGAAAATAATGAAGTAAGAAAATAAAATAATAATAACAGATGACTAAATGCCAAGGAATGCTTTTCACATGACGTATTGAAAAATAGATATGATATTTTTATTTGCTAAAATTAACCAGACATTATTAATTATAAAATTCTTTTTGAAATAGAATATACAGGATAATCATACCCACAGAAATATGCTTGTGGATTTTGTGTTTGTATTAACTGTTTGCACAGCAAAAGAAACTGCCAACAAAACAAGAAGGCAACCAGCGAAATGGGAAAATAAAAGAAGATATTTGCAAACAACAGCTCCAATAAGGGGTTACTATCCATAATATATAAAGACCTCATAAAAGTCAACACCAAATAAACACAAAGTCCAATTTAAATGGTCAGAGGACCTGGACAGACATCTTCCAAGAAAACATATCAATGGCAAGGCTGTGGAGAAAAGGAACCCCACACTTAATGCTCGTGGGAATATAAACTGTTACAGCCACTATGGAAAACAATGTAAAGCCTCCTAAAAAAAATAAACTAAGACTAGGGTTACCACATAACCCAGTAACCTGTCTTCTGAGTATTTATTCAAAAATATGAAAACATTTATTCATAAAAAATATATCCACCCCTATGTTCATTGCAGCATTATTCACAGTGGCCAAGACATGGAAACAACCAGTGTCCTTTGATAGGTGATTGGATAAAGAAGGTGTGATACATATATACAATGGAATGCTATTTAGACATAAGAATAGATAAAATACTACCATTTGTGATAACATACTTGGATCTTGAGAATATCGTGCTAAGCAAAACAAGACAAACAGAAAAAGTTAGGAAGTATATTATTTCACTCATATGTAGGATATACAACTAAGACCAAGAAATTAACAAAAAAGAAAAGCAAACAAAACCTCATAGACACAGACAATTAACTCTATGGTGGTTACCAGAGAGAAGAGTGTATACAGGGTAATAGGTGATAAAGGGTGTTCAATACATGGTGATGAAAGAAGTTTTGACTTTGGGTGATAGGCATACAATGCAGTATACAGATAACGCATTATAGAACTGTACACTTGAAACCTATATAATTTGATTAACCAATGTCACCCCAAAAATTTAATTCAAAAACATGCATATGTTTAAATGGATAAAATTGAATATTTAGCAATAACTAAAATAATTGGGCCTTACCTGTGACCATATTCACTTCCCCTAATTTTCTTTCTTAATCTTTCTTTTTTATTTTATCTCCCTCTTTAAGTTGCAGTGGTTTAAATATCTGTTCTAAAATGTAGGCCTGATAGAGATCCAAGATGATGGAGGAGTTAAGTGGAAGGTACACTAATTTCATCCTATGACCAATCTGGAGTTACAACTAAATTATAGATAAATCACCCTGAATTACCAACTGAATGCTAGTTAGAGAGAAGCCAAATAACCAAGGACAGATAGAAGAAACCATTTTACCATAAGACTGGTAGGAAGAGCCAATGAGGCACAAGAGGGCTGGCTGGGCTCCCACAAGTGGCAGCTGACGTTCTGCAGGGATATTTCAGCAGCCAGAGGGTTCCTCCTGAGAAGTGTGGGGTCTGAACCCCAAGCCGGGCTCCCCAGCTGACAGCACCATAGCTGGAAAGGAACCCAGATAACATACACCTGTGAAAAGAGTCAGGGTTTCCATCTGCTAGGGATGCAGAGAGGCCAACACACAAAATTTCATTTGTAGCCACTTAACCTAGGCTCTGGCAGAAGGAGGGCAGAGTAGACCAGAGATGCTTGAAGAGAGTCTGGGGGTTGGTGACTCTGGGGAAAGAACTGAAGGAACAGCTGCCAAGATTCCTATGCTTGAGCTATTCCCCATATTGTAGAAGCCATTTTCTCAGGTAGAGCACTCCTCTCGAAGTGGCATCAGCCTAAAAGGAAACAATAGCTCTACTTACAGGAATTACTTTTCCTCACCCTGTAGCACTTAAGCCAGGCTGCTGATTTCAGCATGATTAGTTCAACAACTGGTTAGTTTAAAAACTAAGGAGGAAAATATAAGAAGCAGCCAAATTGGGAAGACAAAGAAATAGACCCCAAATAAAAGAACAAGAGAATTCTCCAGGAAAAGAATTAAATGAAATGGAAGCAAACAATTGATCATATGGAGAGTTTAGAGTGATGATTATAAGGATACTCAACAGCTTGAAAAAAGACTTTGAAACCATGTAAAAGAACCAGTCAGAAATAAAGAGTGCCATATCTGAAATTAATAATACACTGGAAGGTATAAGTAGTAGGTTACATGAACTGAGAATTGAATCAGAAGACAACATAGAAAAAGATACCCAGGCAGAGTAGCAAAAAGAAAAAAAGAATTTAAAAAAATAAATGAGGAGAGCTTAAGAAATATTTTGGGTAGCATGAAGTGTAACAACATCCACATCATGTGAGTACCAGAAGAAGAGAGCGAGAAGAAGAAGAGACCAAGAACCTACTTGAAGAAATAGTGACCAAAAACGTCCCTAAGCTGGTAAAGGAAAAAGACACACAAGTCCAGGAAACTCAGAGAATCCCATACAGGTTGGACCCAAAGAGACCTACACCGAGACACATCATAAGTAAAATGACAAGGCTTAAAGACAAGGAGAAAATCCTAAAAGCCTCAAGAGAAAAGCAGATAGTTACTTACAAGGGAGCACTAATTAGATTGTTATCGGATTACACAACAGAAATATTTCCAGTCAGAAGGGAGTGGTGTGAAATATTCAAAATGATAAAAAGCAAGGACTTACCACCAAGACTACTTTACCCATCGAGGCTATCATTTGAAATCAAAGGAGAAATAAGGAACCTCCCAGACAAGAAAAAACTAAAGGAGCCTGTTAACACCAATCCAGTACAGCAACAGATGCTAAAGGGTTTGCTTTAATAATAAGAAGGAGGAGGAGGAGGAGGAGGAAGAGAAGCAGAAGAAAAAATAAAGCAGAGGAAGACAGTCTAACAATAGAATGGCACTAAATACATATCTATCAATAATCACTTTAAATATAAATGGCTCAAATGCTCCAACCAAAAAGCATGGAGTAGCTGAATGAATAATAAAACAAGACCCATATATGTGCTATCACCAAGAAACCCATCTCAGATTGAAATATACACAGAGATAAAAAGTAAAGAGATGGACAGAGATATGTCATGCAAATGGAAAGAGAAAAAGAGCTGGGATAGCAGTACTTATATCTAACATAATAGACTTTCAAATGAATACTATAATAAGAGACAAAGGACAATACATAATGATAAAGGGAACAATTCAAGAAGAGGATATAACTGTAGTAAACATTTACAAACCCCACACAAGAGAATCTAAATATGTAAAGCAAATCTTGATGAACATAAAGGGAAAGATCGACAGAAACGTAGTCATAGTTGAGGATTTTAACTGTCTCCCATTGTCTTCAGTGGATAGACCTTTTAGGCAGAAAATCAGCAAAGAGACAATGGCCTTAAATGGCACACTTGATCTAATAGATTTAATTGCTATCTTCAGAGCATTTCACCCCAAAGCAGTAGGATATACATAATTTTGGGGTGAATGTAGAATGTTTTCTAGGACAGACCACATGCTAGGACACAAAACAAGTCTCAATAAATTTAAAAAGACTGGTATCATATCAAGCATCTTCTCTGACCACAATGCTATGAAACTAGAAATCAAGCACAAGAAGAACACAGAAAAACATGCAAAGACATGGAAGCTAAGTAACATATTATTAAATAATGAATGGGTTAACAATAAGATCAAGGAAGAAATCAAAGATACCTTGAAACAAATGAAAATGAGGACACAACAATCCAAAATCTGTGGCATGCTGGGAGAGCAATCTGAAGAGGAAAATTCATAGTATTACAGCCTTATATATTTAAAAAAAAGGAAAAGCTTAAATAAAAAATCTAATGTTACATTTAAAGGAACTTGAAAAAAACAACAAAGAAAGCCCAAAATGAGTAGGAGGAAGAAAATAATAAAGATCAGGCACAAACAAATGAAATAGACTCTAAAAAATGATACAAAAAGCAATGAATACAAAAGCTAGTTCTTTAAAAGGATAAAAAAGATTAACAAAACTTTAACCAAGCTTGTCAAGAAAAAAAAAACCCAAGTTAATAAAACCAGAAATGAAAGAGGATAAATAACAACTGGCATAAAAGAAATACGAAGGATTCCAAGAAAAATGTTATGAACAATCATATGCCAATAAGCTGAACAACCTGGGCAAAATGGATAAACCCTAGAAACATACAGTCATCCAAAACTAAATCAGAAAACTCAGAGAATCTGAGTAGACAGATTACACCTATTGAAATTGGAACAGTAATCAAAAATTCCCAACAAATAAAAGCACTAGACCAGATGGCCTCACAGGGAAATTTTACAAAACACTCCAAGAAGAACTAACCCCTCTCCTTCTCAAACTAGTTCATAAAATTCAAGTGGAGGGAAGGCACCCAAACTGATTTTATAAGACCAGCATTGTCCTAATTCTAAAACAGGATAGACACTATAAAAAAAGAAAATTATAGACCAATATTCCTGATGAGCATTGGTGGTGCTAAAATCCTCAGCAATATATTGTCAAACCAAATATAGCAATGCATCAAAAAGATCATACACCATGATCAAGTGGGATTTATTATGGGAATGCAAGGTTAGTAAAACATCTATAAATCAATGAATGTGATTCACCACATAAACAAAATGAACAGTAAAAAACACATGATCATATCAATAGATGTAGAAAAAGGATTTGAAAAAATCTAGCACCCAGTTATGATAAAAACTCTCATCAAAGTGGGAATAGAGGGAACATACTTAATCATAAGAAAGGCTGTATATGATAAATCCACTGCTAGCATCACCCTCAATGAAAAAAACTACAAGCATTCCCCTTAAGATCAGGAAAAAGTCAGGGATGTCTGCTTTCACCTCTTATTCAACATAGTACTGGAAGTCCTAGCCACAGCAATCAGACAAGAAGAAAAGTAAAAGGCATCCAAAGTGGAAAGGAAGTAATAAAACTGTATTTATTTGCAGCTTACATAATACTGTACATAGAGAACCCCAAAGTTTCCAAGAAACTATAAAACTGGTAAGTGAATTCAGTGAAGTAGCACGATACAAAACTAATATCCAAAAATCAATTGTATTTTTATATGCCATTAACAAACTAACAGAAACAGAAATTAAAAATACAATAACATTCACAGTTGCTTCAAAAAGAATGAAATACTTAGTAATAAACCTAACCAAGAGTGTAAAAGATCTATACTCAGAAGTATAGGTCTGAGTATAGGTCTTGTAAGACACTGTAAGAAAGAAATTGAAAAAGATATAAATAAGTGGAAGCACATACCATGTTCATTTATTGGAAAAATTAACTTAGTTGAAATGTCCATAACTACCCAAAGCAATCTGTAAATTCAATGCAATTCCTATCAAGATTCCAATGATACATTTTACAGAACCAGGACAAATAGTTCAAAAATTAATATGAAACCACAAAAGCTCTACAGAGCAACAGTGATCCTGAGAAAGAAGAACAAAGTTGGAGGAATCATGCTACCTAATATCAAACTATACTATAAAGCCATAGTAATCAAAACAGCATGGTACTGGCAAACCAACGCATAGATCAATGGAATAGAATAAAGAGTCCAGCAATAAACCCACACTTTCAGAGTCAATTAATATTTGACAGAGGAAGCAAGCATATACAATGGACTAAAGATAGTTTATTTGATAAGTGGTGCTGAGGAAACTGGGTAGATGCATGCAGAAAAATGAAACTACACCACCTTACACCACACACAAGAATAAATTCAAAATGCATCAAAAATTTAAATGTCAGATCCAAAACCACAAAAATCCTAGAAGAAAACATAGGCAGCAAAATCTCAGACATTGCTCATAGCAATTTTTTATCAGATATATCTCCCCAGGCAAGGGAAACAAAAGAAAAAATAAACAAATAAGATTATGTCAAACTAAAAAGGTTTTGCACAACAAAGTAAATCATCAACAAAATAAAAAGACAACCCACAGAATGGGAGAACATATTTGCTGGTACATCTGATAAGGGGTTAATATCCAAAATTTATAAAGTACTTGCAAAACTCAACACCCCAAATATCAAACAACCCAAATAAAAATGAGCAAAAAACCTGAATAGATACTTCTCCAAAGAAGACATATATATGGCAAACAGACATATGAAAAGGTATTCAATGTCACTAATCATCAGATAAATGCAAATTAAAACCACAATGAGCCATCATCTCACACCTGTCAGAATGGCTGTGATCAATATATCAACAAAAAACAAGAGCTGGCAAGGATGTGGAGAAAGGGGAACCCTTTTGCACTGTTGGTGGGAATGCAGACTGGTACAGCCACTATGGAAAGCAGTATGGAGATACCTGAAAAAATTAAAAATTGATCTATCTTTAGGTCCACCAATCCCACTTCTGGGAATATATCCAAAGGAATCCAAAACACTAATTCAAAAGAACATAAGCATCCTTATGTTCATTTCAGCATTATTCATAACTGCTAGTATATGGAAGCAGTCCAAGTGTCCATCAATAGATGAGTGGATAAAACAACTATGGAACTTTACATAATGGAATACTACTTGGATATGCCATAGGATTTCACTCATATATTGAATCTAATGAACAAACTCAATAACAAGGAAAATGGGGACAGACTCATAGATAGAGAGCAGATAACAGCTAAGGGGTGGGAGGTGAGGGGGTGGAAGGATTGAGCAAAAAGAAAAAAGGACTCATGGACATGGAAAACAGTATAGGGATTGCTGGGGGGAGCGGTATAAGGGGACTAAATGATAATGGGAATTTTAAAATAGAGATTTTTAAAATCTTTCTAAAAAGATTTTATGTATTTATTTTTAGAGAGAGGGAAGAGAGGGAGAGAAACATCAATGTGTGGTTGCCTCTCATGCACACCCTACTGGATACCTGACCCACAACCTAGGCATGTGCCCTGACTGGGAATGGAAACAAGGACCCTTTGGTTCACAGACTGGCATTCAACCCACTTGCACACCTGCCAGGGCAAAGAAAGATTTAAAAATAAAAATAAAATAATATGTAACCCTTTTGTTACATTACTTTTAAAAAAATGTTTTGAGTTGGAAGACTAATTTGTTCAATAATATTAATTAAATTTTATATTTCCACCTTTTTAGATGATTACAATCCAAAACAACAGTGAAGGCTGTGACACTGACAGAGGGCACCAGACTATCATAGGGAAAGGCGAATTTAGGTTGAGTGACAAGGGTCTCCACAAATAACGAGATGCTGGGGAAAAGCAGGATCATGATTCTTTATGCTGACCAACCCTCAGGATGTTCCAGCACTAAAGGTGCGCCCTAAATTTCACCGATCGCTAAGCGTTAGAACTAGCAGCACAGCTTTACTCAGAGTGCCCAGCTGTGCGGGATCTGGACGCAGCTTGTAGCGGGGTGTCTTCAAACGAGTTGTTACTGCCAAACCACTCGGAATGTACTTCACATTCACTGTAGCTTTTCTTGCAAGGAGAGCATGGATTAGAGTAAAATCGACCTCCACTGCTTGTTCAGAATTAATTGTGAGGTGAATTCAACTTCGGGGGAAAGTTAAAAAAAAAGCAAACAAATGTGACAGATCATGAGGAAAGATGACATTCATATTTTGAGGGTAACTTACAATTTAGAAGAAAATGAAGTCTTGTAGTTAAATGGGATCTTAGAGATTATTTGATTTTGCTTTATCATTTTATAGAATAATGAATCTAAGTCTGAGGAAGGTTAAATGACTTGTCTAATGTCACAAAGGCACCAAGAGTTGTTTTTATTTTTTATAATTCCCAATATTTTACTCAACAAAAGTGAGTCTTCTGTTCAAAATTCATGTTGCAATTTTATCTGAACTATTTAAAAATTAATACCATAAAAGAGGTTTTGTAAAATATATTTTATTAGGAAAAAGTGTGTCCATAATAAATTAAAGTGTTTCTCTTTAAATTTTATTAATTTATTGGAAAACAAAATAAATTTATTTTGGAGACAGATAAAATTATTTACTGAATAAATAAAAAAGAAAATAATATTTGAAGCAGCAACAATGCTCTAAGGAATTAATAGTAGAGTTTTTACGAGTTTATTTTTCAACACTGTCTTTATGTGCCTGGCCAGGTAGCTCTGTTGATTAGAGTATTGCCTCAATATGCAAAGGTTGAGGGTTCAATCCCCAGTCAGGGCACATAAAAGAATCAACCAATGAATGCAATAATAAGGGGAACAACAAATTATTCCCTCTCTCTCTCTCAAATCAGTTTGAAAAATCTTTGCAAATTCAACAGATTACCCAAAACCTGATTACTTAAAATGTTACAAAATATAACTATCTTAAGGAAAGGCAAACTGCTAATATATATATAATAAAGCTAAATGAATACTACAAGGTTTCTAATTTTTTAACTATCTATATTTCCATATATTTCATGCAGTTTTAGTGGAAATGTATCAAAAACTAAATCATAGTAACTTTTTTTGTTGTTGTTGTTTTAACAATATATTGTATACCTAACCAGCATTTTCTCACTCAGAAGTCACATCATGTTTTATTGATTACCAAAAAATCCTTATAAAATCTTGTTGCCTTGTACTAATGTTGATGAGATTCTAGTTTTAATTGATTTTCATTCTGATTTGTTACTCTGAGGATTTTTTTTTTCCTTTCATGGTATTGACAGTTACATCCAAAGTAATATATTGTGCAAGGGTGGTAACCACCTTGTTACTATTGGTAACATTTTATTTGTCACCACTCAAATGAATGCTCTTATCTTAAATGTGCAAGTAATCATTTTTCTTGGGTATAACCATACAGACAAATGTCTAAGTTATAAATGATACAGAGTGCAGAGTCTTAAAAAATAAGAAAATATTAACAAAAATACTGCAGGTAACTGAACCAATTAAAGGAAAAAAGTAAAGATACCCAAAATGTCAAAAGTACTCAGATAAAAACTAAAATAATATAGAGAAAATGCAGTTGTGAATTTCCAGACAAAAAAGAAGGGGGAAGGGTGTAGTCATAGGTGGGGAAACCAACTAATGGATAACTCACTTCATCTGAGGCTACAGAGAGATCCTCAGACTGGGTTTAGAGAGGATGATTTCTTATGCCAGTGAGAATAATTTGAGGAGGGAAGGGTGAAAATTTTATTTTAAATAATGCAGAAAAGAGTAAAAAAAACCACACACACGTATATGTGCAAGTGAGTGCATGTACATGCAAATATTTTTAAATCTATTTCTAATTATTTAATCCATTTAAACAAGAGCAGGCCATTGCTCCCTCCAACTTTATGAAGACTAGTTTCTTAGTGAAAATGCTTAGGTAATTGATAACTGCAGTCACTTCACTCTTAGAGTAATTGTATTCAATGCTTCATCAAAGCTGAAAGTTGGAACTTAGTTTCACATTTTTTCCCCAAAGTGATCTGGTTGCTCCTCTCTTAATGCTCTGTTCTCCCTCTCATTTCCCACATGCTACTGGTATTGCTGTGAGCGGGGGGGGGGGGGGGGGGGGGGATGTGGGCCATCATCACAATCTCAGAGTCCCTGCACCACAACAAGGATCTGCCTTCTATTATGAGGTAGGTCTGCAGCAACTGCTACTAAAAATGTCCTTTACTTCCACTGCATCAGAGCTCCACACACATGTCCATGCACTACCAATCATGACAAATGTCCCATTTGAGTTAGTCATCTCAGAAAGATATCTGAAGAAAATAAACCTGATTAACAATTCATATATGGGAAGGATTAATAACTTTCATCTTTTTTTAACTTTGTGGGAAAGGATAGCAAAGAAAGCTTTAGGTCTTTCTAATCCACATCAAACAGTTCTTCTAGTACCCTTAAGTCTGGTTCTAAAAGGCTCTTAAATGATATATATTGGAAAACAGTGCACTCCACCACGACTTTAATAATTTAGCTAGAGTCCAAGCTTACTTTAGTTCAAGACTTATATACATGCTAATTTAGAGCTGCAGATTTTCCTAATGTGTGCAACAAGAAAGAAAAATAAGATCTGAGTGTTAGTTGAGTGTTACTATGAGAAACTGTCAGCAAACACATTTTTTTAGACACTAAATCTCCAAAAGATTACATGAAAAGGGATTGTTAAAAAAAGTGAAATGATGTCGTCAATGCAGTCTCCCTAGATTCCCTTACGAAATTCATTTTGTTGCAAAGAGCACAGAAGAAACAAAAGCATGTATCTACTCTCTCTGAGTCAAGACTATGTGTTAGTTGGATCATATGTTACCTGTCAAAATATAAACCTTTCCAATTGTGATCCGACGCTTCACATAGAGTTTCTATCAAGGAGTCCTGTAATAATACTGTCTTTATTTGAAACATGCTTTCAGGGCCTGGCCTCCAACTTGGTTCTGGAAGCCTGTACAGAAACCTGCTCCTGCTGTGGGAATCAAGGCCATGGATAATCAGCAAAACTCTTCACTGGCACTTCCACCACCATTTTTTAATATAGAATCAATTTGCCTTCCTTTTGATGAATTAATTAATTCAGGTTTGGAACAAGTGAACAGTCCACAGACAGAACCAGGTCCTTGTATTTCAATCACAGTTTCAACTACTTGTGTGAAAGCATTTGGAATTATTTTGTGAAGGGGTCTAGAAGATACTTTATGTCTTGTTTTTAAAAGATCTTAGAATACTCATTTTAACTATACAAAGGCAAAGACATCTTGATTTCATGGGCCTTTTTTAATGTCTGCAGTTCCCTAGTTTTTCACAAATACATACATGTCTAGCATTGTGCCCAGGACTATTGAAAATGTTTACAACTACAAATCAGTGACAGTTCTGTTATAGCATGTCTCATTTGAACCAATTCCTTTGTGAAGATATGGGAAATTCAAATCCTCTCACTAAGAAGGAAGCCTGAGACCATCTGAATCCTTGCAGAACTAAACCAGGGGCAGTGATCAATGCAGGTCATTGGAGAGCTAACGATGATGGATCAATTGATGGTAGCATTTCTAAGAAACACAAACCGTGGCCAAAGATTATGTTATGTGCAGTTGCCTTTTCACTCACCAAGGAAATACACTCAAAGTCTTTTGTGCAAGGGCAGGATATAACTTATGGCAATAAAAGACAGATGCTACCCAGGTCTACATAGAACTTCTAGATTAGAAAATCTCGTCTTAGAAAATACCATCTGACTTAATCTGATTTGTTGTATATGAAATAATAACCATTATATTGAAACATGGAAAGAAGCTAATCATTAAGAATTATTTTATTTAATCCTTTAAATAAACCATAAACTAGGAATTTTTATTACTATTTTATAACTAAGAAATAAAAGACTAAAAAGATGTGATAAAAATTACATGGAGTCACATAATGAGTTGGGCTAAGGTTGAGAGACTAGAATCACATCTGCCTAGTTTCAGAATAAATTCTTCCCCTTCTCTGTCAATGCCATAGCCTCAAATAATTAAACAGAATACTTGGATAACAAACAGTTTCTCAGTACATAATTGCAAATCAATACCTGGAGAGACTTTGAACATTAGTAAAAAATGTTTGAATCTATAATGCACAGGTCCTGGTAAATAGATGAAAATAATATAAATAGTATGCACATTCATTGTTTAAATGTTTACAAAATAAACTTACATGAAAAACTCACTAATCAATCAATTCAGTTTGTGAACTCCTATATGTTTAACACTTTCCTTGAACTCTGGATGAAGCACAGGAATATAAGTCTGATCCGTCTTCTCTAGTAGATAACAATCTACATCCATGAGGCACCCAGATACAAGAAAACAAAGAGCAAGATGACATTAGTGATAAGTTCATACAAAGATTCATATTTATTTGAAGAAGATTTTATACTGTATTACTAATATTTTGAAAATGACAATAAGTTTAATCATCATAATACACGAAATAACACTATTAATAGACAAACAATGATAATGCAATAATTCATTCTTATTCAAAATATATTTTGTAAAAACTATCTTTGTGATCATTTACAATTTTTAAAAATATCACTTTGGTCAGTATATCTAGTAAGACTTTTCCATGTAAACTACTTTGATTTTGATTCTAATACCATTCTTTTATTTTTCTGATTGTTACCTAATTTTGACAGGAAGTAAACAGGCAAGCTTTTAAAATGGAAAATAAAAAGATGTCTGACAGTTCTTTCTAAAAAGCATCCTTTGAGTGTATTAATAAAATATATTTAACATAGTTTTGCTGTTTTATCATAGCAGAGAGAGGAAACAAAGGAAAGTACATGGATCAGTAAATGCCATGAATACCATCCAAAAATTCATAATAAATTGCTTCTGCTAAAATGGAAAACACACTCTTTTTTAATGAATATAAATGTTCAGTACTAAATGCTTAGAACATCTACAATCTGCCTTCCATTCCAAATTGCCAATCATACACGAGCTTCTCCCTTTATCTCCATAGTCCCTGGAATACAGACTTTAACTCCTTTTTGGGCTCAGATTCTTTAAGACAGTTTTCCAGAAGCAGGGGAGAGAATATGAGAAGCTGTGAAAATTATAGAAGGATAGAAAAAAGCTAAAAGATACAAGGTAGAAGCTGAAAGTTATAAGCAATAGGACCTTGAGGATTTGGGCAAAGGAATAGACAACTTGATCTAGTATATATACTGAAACATTCAAAAAGAAACTCACAACACTCATTCCCATTATAATGTCCCATTATCATGTAAAACTGACCCGTGTCCACATTGATGTAATGTGGATGTAGCCTAAATAATTAGTGCTAACACTATGAAGTGTTGTGTAACTGGATACAAAACCTGACACTGATAAGTGCCTAAGGAATGGACAAAGACAGAGAAAATGAGTTGAACTTTAGAGGCATTCTTACATTCCTACCATTGTGATCTTAAGACTTGTTACTTTTAATTCCCCTAGAAAAATTTTAATATTAAAGTAAGAAAACTTTTCTTGGTATTGTCAATAAATAACAGGGAGATGCTTAAAATCCTCTTTGGAATAAGAAAAATACAGACGTATAAATAGACACGCAAATAGATAGCAGTTATCTATTTAAAGAAAAATTTACATAGGCTAATTTAATAATGGCAGATGCATTGTAAAAATCCATCACTTGTTTCAAGGCTTGTCTTCAAAGGGAACTTGTCATTTATTCAGTAGCTAGAAGAAGGTGTTAGGGAAAATATCTAAATAAACTTAGAGACAAATGTTCCCATGGAGATTTTTATGTGGATGTATTTAACCCACTGTCATAATCAAGTGTTAAAATTGGAAAGAAGAACGAGGAGGGAAGGAAGGAAGGTAAGAAAGAAGGGAGGAAGGGACTTCCTCACAGTTGTTTTATTCTTTCTAGAATATTTGTAATAATATTTTATTATGTTCTATAATAGGAATTACTGTAATATAAAATATGTATTGTTCATAAATATTTTAAATCAAAAGCAAACTGACTCTACCTATATGTGGACTATATGACACTTCTCTCCATGTTCTATTCTACAGCTAATCCTATAATTCATAAATATCATGTTTCCAATTTTAGAGTATAAACAGAAAATGCAATTTTTTTTCTTTTTAAAATGTAATGTTACACTAATTTTTAATCATGAATAACATGGTTTCATAAAATTTTGTATTTCTAACACTTAATAGAAAACGAGTATCTAAGCCTGAACTGAAAGGCACTGAACATAACTTGCTCTTTTGTTTAGCAATCTGCTTCCTGGAAAGACATCATAAGAAGCTACTCATTTATGTAAAAAGACCAATTTTAATAATGTAAATAATTCAAAAATGTAAATATTGTAAAAATATCTACTATTATTTATTTCAGTGTTATCAATGATCAATATTTTAAATAGTGTAGATATTTAATATAGAATTATGTATAAGCACAAAAATTAGGGATTAACTAAATATGTAATCAGTAGTGAATGGTTCAGTAAATTAGGAAATAGTCACAAGAGTAAAATTTAGGAATGTAGAGTCTTCTTTGGAAACAGTATGCATTATGTTTTATATTATTAAACAACTGAGACAGTACGTGCATTGGAGAAAATGCTAACAAATTATGAAAAGAGTAATTTTATAGCAGTGGTAAAATAGTACTAATCTTTTGCACACAAACATTATGTGCTATTATGTGGTTTTGACAATGAAAACTGATGAAACTCTACCACTATTGTAAGGGGCAAAAATAATTGTTATCATGTTTCATATTATATAAATAATTCATAATCTATATTCCAAATAGCAAATATGTATTTAATGATTCACTTTGGAGTTAAGTAAGTTCTTGGGAGGTCAAAATGCAATTACTTTAATCCTCTATTTTTCTTATTAGGAGATAAATCATCATTTTCATAAAAGTTATATGTTCAGTAAACTTTCGCCTAGCATTTTGGATTTTGCAACTCTAGTTTCATAAATCCCAATTTTTTTGTCTCATAAATAATGCTAGAAAGGAGCATGTGCTGCGTGTCTTAGAAATGCTCAACTGTTTCAGTTTCTGCAGCTTTTCTACATATGAAACATAGCAGGTGATGTAAGTACAAAAGTGGCATTTATGACCACAGGCTTTCAGTATTGTGTAATCCTGTCATGCAGTGTGATGTATTAAACGTAAGGTTAGGGAAAGCAGACAGGCTATACTTAAAGTCAACAAGAGGCCATCAACCCAGAAGAAAAAACAGTGGCTCTGGCATGAATTACGGCACATCAGATTGTGTAAGGAAGGCTTTATCAACCACAACCATTAACAGCTTGTAAAAATACCATTAAAGGAATTATTTCAAAATGGTGATATTTATCAGGTGCAGGCAGATTTACCACGTTCATCAGATTTGGAGCAGTGCTGCTGAAGTTTTCTTGACTGCTGTGAAACAGTGCAAAACACAAAGGCTTTTGCTGATTCTATCCTCATGTCTTTATTATTTTATACTTTGATATTTTGTCAAGATGAGTTCTGAATATAGCAAAGGGCACTGAGTTTTAAGTCCGATTTGGCTCCTACTTTACCATGTGAACTTGGCCATGACATTTAATATATCAAGATTTAAATTCCCTTGTCTAGGAAACGATATAATTAAAGAAAGATATTTATAGCATCCTTTAATAAATAATGTTCTACCTGGAAAATCTCTTGTTTTTCATATCTTGTAGCATTTCTATGACCTTTTTGTTCCTCTTGTTATTGTTGTTTGTTTCCACTCTGTTTAGTAAGTGCCCCAATGTACACATGGAGAGCAGGAGAAATATCAGAAATATGCATGTAGGCAATATAACACGGGATCTTTAATGTGAGCTAAGAAGAAATGGAGGAGGAATAAAATTAAATGATAAGATAATCAGAATACCGTATATTGTTGTGTATAATGTGCACTCGCATTTTTGGCCTAAACTTTCAGGGGAAAAAATCTTTCGTTTTAATTTTTTGATTCCCTCATTTGTTTATTTATTTATATTTAGATACTTGTTTTTTGCATTATAAATGAATTTTGCCATTTATTTTTGAACATACTGGGATACAAGAAATTTTATGTAATAAATAATTACAAAGAACAAGAAAAGATACAAAATTTTTCCAGTACTACCAACATATAATGCACATCCTTATTTTTCCCTCAAAAAATAGTGTGCATTATACATGGCAAAATGCGGATATATGAATTTTTATACTATCAGAAATGAAGTTCCTAGGGAACTCAAAGTAGAACAAAGTCGAGAAAAGGAGGCCTAATATCTTGGAAAGGGAATGATACTTACCCATTACATACCACGCCCTTTGCCATTGTCTAACCAGTGTAATGATTCCAGACTACCTGCATTAGAGGTAGTCATTCACTACCTGCATGAAATGGAGATAACCTAACTAAAGAAATCTTGCTTGAAAGAGGAAAAGTATTCTTAATTTAGACAACACTAAGAAAACCTCTCATCTCTGTTCCCAACAATAACTGAAAAGGATTAGTTTCTTGAGGAAAATTGGAGCTGTAGATCTTATCAAATTCCTTAGAAAAAACAGGAAGTGTCCACCTGAGGAGCTGGCTAACTGAAAAGCTGTGATACAAAAGGAAAAAAAATAATACCCCCCACCGCCTGCAAAAGCTGTCTGTATCCTAAAGTCCCCGAACCTGTGCAAGTTACCTAGGTTACCTGGAAAGAAAGAATGGGAATTAATTAGGTTTCAAGTGGTTGCTAATCAGATGTTGTTAAAATAGATTATCCTGGATTATGCAGGTAGGTTCAATGTAATCACAAAGCTTTATTTATTTATTTATTTTACTGCAAAAGAGTGTCCCAGTGTGGGACATGAGAAAGACTTGACTGACAGACAACTGCTATCCACAAAGGAATGTGGCCTTGCTGATGGGACACCTTCTAACATCCAGTATGTTAAAGTAATAAATGTATGTTCTTTTCAACCCCTACATTTGTGCTAATTGTTTGCAAAAACAATAGAAACCTAATACAGAAACCTTAAAGCCCCTGGGGGGAAAAGCCTGTTCATGTTGTACAACTTTCATAGAAGCAGCTCTTTTCCCTCTGTGTTTCTTGAGCAAAAACTAACCCTGATGAAGCTCAAGTTTTCCACGCCATCCAGGCAAATTACTGAACTAAAGATCCACAGAGACACAGACTGGATCCACCTCGCCCTAGCTGGGCACCTCGCTCACATTACAGCCCCGATTACAACACTATCCTCCAAGACTTGTACAACAGAGTTCACATTTTTAACTCTATTTAGACTTCTAGTTTTTTCTGTAACATTGGCTATATTCTAATAAATTTGTGGGAATTATAAATATGATTCCCACAAGTCATATTTAGATTTAGAAGAGAATTTTCATATTTAGAAGAGAGTTTTCCATATTTTAGAATAAAAAAGATGTAAAGCTACCAAATTGTAACAATATTTTACCAAAGAAGTTTGCCCTGATGATAATTTAAATTCTGTTATAGTACTGAGATTAGAATGTTCCCTGTTGGCAAAATGAAAAAGAACTTAAAGACAAGTTTCAAAATTGGATCATTGTTTATATATCTCCTTTCTCTTTCAGATCTGGATTTTTATTTAAAGTTAATTGTATTCTCTCAGAAATTTCATTTAAAATGTCCCTGTGGTTTTATTGATTCAGTGTATACTTTTAGACAAATATGAAGAAAAAATGCAAAATCTCCTGAGAATTTGGTATTTTTGTCTACCTTTTTAATAGTCTCACTTGAATCCTCCACTATTTAACATTATTTCTTGTAATGACCTTTACCCTTCTTTTTTTAAAAAAAGATAATTTTACCCAGGTCATTTTTAAAACCATATAATTGTTACTGTAAACCCATGCTTTGCATTTGATATTTATTTGAAAAAAAATCATCCTGCCTTTATATCTTGTTAAATTAATCCTGAGGATTTATCTCTTTGTACCCAAAGAATATAAATAAAAAATTTCATTATTCCATTTCACTTGGCTTTAAGAGATTTCAAATCAAAACAACAATTAGGTGTGTCTTCATCCTTTCTCCAAACTTCCTCTAAAGCTTTGTCTGTATGAAGACAATAACTTAACCAATAGGGCAATAGGCTTATCAGTTAAGTGACAGTAACATAGAATCCCTTTTTCTTTCTAGAAACTAATTAAACATGTATAAGACTTTTAAAGAATAAATAAAATTTGCCTATCAATTCCATTGAGGAGAAACTTTTAGCAATCTCTTGTTAGTAAACAATTTTCAAAATGCTGCTCAAAGCTCCTTCTGTTTAAAATAGAATATAAGGGTCGCTATTTATACTGAACACATTTACAGTAGAATAGCAAAAGGATGTAAATAATTTTTGGTTGATTTAAAACCTCCTGGTTATCTTGTCTTCAGATGAAATTGAATTGGTCTGCAAGATTTTATAAGTGAGCAGCTGTATTCTGACAATTAAGTGTCTCTGGTCTCTATTCTAAACTGCAAAGCCAAGATATACCCCAAGTAAAGCCACAAAGTTTCAGTCAACAAAAGAATGTTTGGTCCAAATGGATCAGATAAAGCCAGGATTGTGCTGCAATGATGGTTGAAAAGAACAGCTTATGAAAAGCCTCATCATTACCTTTTCTGATGTTCTCTCAAATACCTTATGCCCTATAGTATATCAATGTATTTATCAAATGGTATAATGTTCCCCTAGCTCAACTGAACTTTAGACTTCTTAACTCTAGGTCCCTGACCTGTTGTTTCTTTGAATATTTACTGAAAAATTTGAAATTGTAAATTCTTTCTCCATCCCTTTAAGATGTAAATATTTTTTAAAAGCTTCTTGCCAGTGTCACAACCAGGATGCCTTTCTTAAGAACCTAGAGGCTGTCTTCTGAAAATATAATTATGAAGGAAAATAGTGCTGTATTTCTCCATTTCTATGGGAGAATAGGAGCCTATTTTTTATTAGTGAACACAAACTGCTTAATCACAAAGATAGCCACTTCAAAATCAGGAATAATTCAAGGTACTGGAAATATCCCTTTGATCAGCTTAACATTCTCCCTGAAGCCCTTCAGTATTCTTGCCAGCACTTAAAAGCTCTCCTGCCCATTGACTCTGCAGAACTGAGTTCAAACTCAGCATGGCCTTCCTTCCCATTATTGTAGCCTTGAAAATGTATTCCTTAACAGTGTAATTTTGTCTAAAATAGTTTTTGCTTTGACATTACCTAAAACTTCTGTGTAACATGTCCAATATCCTGCTACCACAATTTTTGTGAGCAGCATTTTATTTTGATGGGGCAAGATGAACAAAGCTTTTTTAGTTCTCATTCTAACTAAGACACACATCAAGAGAGGTATGCATTTCAAGAAATTTTCTAACATTTTAATAGTGCTTTGAACTCCTAACCTTGATTTTACTTATTTCCAGAAGAATACTCCAAGATGACCAGAATATTGAGATCCCCACAAAACTTCCATATGCAGCTTCAGAACTTTCTGAAGCTACAGATGTGTACCCAGGCTGAGTCTGATAGTGAACTGTGTGTTAAAAGCAAGAGCCAATTTACATTTTCACTGAAAGCTCGGAATTGACTTTCAAAGGATGTTAGGTCATCTAGGTGCTAAAAGGTAGGCTACAATCTATTGCCACTAGGGAAAAAAGCATAAAGAAAAAAGGGTTCTGATGGTTCCTTGAGGTTAATTTATTGGGTTTTTTTGTTACTAAATCTATCCTCAGGTGGAATAAACTTACTTTGCTGGTAAATAGAACAATTCAGAAAAATTGGTAATTTTTTTAATCAAAGAAAAGTGGTTGTTTGCCTCTGAGTGTTTCTAGTCAACCCTATTATATTCAATTAGCAAAAAGTTTGAGTCAAGCGGAAAATTCAAAACAGAGATGGAACATGAAATGATCCATAGGCAAAGAGCAAGGTGATCAAAACTAAGGGGCGGGGTAAGGATAATTAAGGAAGTAACATCATTGTGACTAAGATGCTGATGGCTATTTTTTGGCTTCTTTTAAAATCTGTAGATTTTATCTTTTCTCCAATTTTTTAAACCATTTTTTTCTCCAACCTTTTAGATTTTTCATGTTTTATTTTAAATATAATGACCTAAGGAGTTAGTCACCAAAACTTTTCTGCTGAAAACACCTTCCCTGAACTATTTGATCAATGAAAATATAGCTGTCTATTTGTTTTCACATCGTTTCATTACTAAGGAAGTAGACAAATAAAAAAGTGTAAAAAAAGACATGTTTGGACAAATAAAAGGGAATGCTAGTCATAATGAATCCTAGCCATGGACTCATTATAAAACATTTTCTTTACTCATAAAATTATATTAAAATTTAAGGAAACATTTGAATTGTATTTTTAAATTATAGTTGACATTAAATATTATTTTATATTAGTTTCAGATATACAGCATAGTAGTTAGACAATTATAGAATTTACATAGTGATCTTCTCTATAATTCAAGTACCTGCTTGGCACCCTACAGAGTAATTACAATATTACTTACTATATTCTCTATGCTGTACTTTATATCCCCATGACCATTTTGTAACTACCCATTTGTATTTCTTAATCCTCTCACCTTTTTTACCCAGCTCCCCAACTCCCCTCCCATCTGGCAACCAATAGTTTGTTTTCTGCATCTTTGAGTCTTTCTATTGTGTTTATTTAGTTAGTTCTTTAGATTCCACATGTAAGTAAAATCATGTAGTATTTGTCTTTCTCTATCTAATTTATTTCACTAGCATAATACCCTCTAGGTCCATCTATATTGTTACAAATGGAAAGATTTTATTCTTTTTTATGACTAAATCCTATTCCATTATATATCTGTACCACCTCTTCTTTATCCACTTATTTATACATTTGTACAATTATTGATGGGTCATGAGGTTGCTTCCACATATTGGCTGTTGTACATAATACTGACTGCTGTGAACACAGGGGTGGTGCATATATCTTTACAAATTAGTTTTTGGGGTTTCTGTGGATATATACCCTGAAGTAAAAGTGCTTGGCCATAAAGTGCTGTTATTTTTAATTTTCTGAGGAAACCCAAACTGTGGCAGCATCAGTTTGCATTCTCACCAGCAGTGCAGGAGGGTTGCTTGGTCTCCACATCCTTACCAACACTCGTTGCTTCTTTATTGATGGCAGCCATTCTGACAGATGTGAGTTGGTATCTTATTGTGGTTTGAATTTGTCAAATTAAAAAAATATTTAAATTGAAAAGAGTATAGTTTTTCACTATTCCCAAGCAGGCAGGATATTTTAAAATAATAAATATGCCTGTCTTCCATGTCCTTTCACAAATACAAAGGCTGAAAAAATTTTCCCTCTCCTTTAACTGACACCCAGTACTACAATCACATAAGAATAAACTTTAGTAAATGTGATATGTTATATGTTCTTTATAGAACATATAACAAAGATTTATATCTAACATTCATAATTTAAAATTTAGATTATTATCTGATGGACAAACCATGTTTGCCTTTATAGTATAAAGAGGAGTCAGTTTTGGGAAATGAAATGACACATACTGATTATATTTAATTTAAAAACGAGCTCTTGCCTTGGCTGGTGTGTCTCAGTGGATTGAGTGCCAGCCTGTGAACAAAATGGGCATGGGTTCGATTCTCAGTCAGGGCACATGCCTGAGTTGCAGTCCAGGTCCCTAGTAAGAGGTGCATGAGAGTCAACTACACATTGATGTTTTTCTCTCTCTTTCTCTTTCCCTTCCCTTCTGTCTAAAAATAAATAAATGAAATCTTAAAAAATAAAAGCAAGCTCTTATTTCCACTTATCTTTCTTTAACAAATACTCAGGCTTAGGGTGAATTAACTCTCTCCCTCAGTACCAGTTCTACACTCTCTTACACTAGAGAGCAATGGATGTAGTGAATGCTGAAGGCCCGCAAAAATGCAGTCCCCCAAAAACTTATTAACCTACTTTAAAAACAAAATTCTGTTGAAGTATGAATTATTTTCTTAGGTGAGTTCTTGTCACTGCAGTAGGTCCTTAGCCAGGCATAAATTTCCACCACGAGGCTTAGACAAAAATAGACATGTGCCTAAGAATTCACTCAATCAACAGTCTCACAGATAGTCTGTGTCTGACATTGGTTGGCCTCTGCACACCCTCCTAGGAGCAGCATTAGCTGTTACCAATACAGATTTGAAGAAAGTAAATAAAGTATACACAAATATTTATCTCTTTAAACAAACACTGGTGACTTGATGTACTGAGGAGCCAACCACGTCAATTTATTAATCAATTGATAACATTTGACTTCATGGAATTATCTCTACTCGTCTAAGAATTTAAAAAACTTTACCTTAGACCTAGCTCTGCTTATAATTGATTATGCAACCTTAGAAGAGTCCCCTAATCTTGACAGGCTTCACTCTTCTTCTCGATAAAACAAGAGCCATAATTCATTGATCCTTAGTACCTTTTCAGATTCAACATGCAGATGGGATTTAAGAATATCACCTTTACTAAAAGGCTGAAAAAAATCTAAGGAGATTTTGATTACATATGATGAAGACCTTAATTAATAAGTCATTCATAACTTATACTTGTCATCAACCATAAGTTTACATTCTAATATAGGCATGAAAAAATCTGGATTAGCTTTTTAAAAATACTCATTTTCATAATAACCATAATGCATTAAGGAAAAAACATAAAACTCCTAACTAGTGTTATAAATATTTATTCATTGGCACAGTCCAAATATAGCAGACACTAAAATAACCAGTCTGGATTTTTACATTCATTACAATGAACAATGAATGAACTTTATTCCCCCTTGTTCTGACTGCTAGAGTCAGCCACATTGATCTACACAAGAGACCACATTAACTTACATAGAACAAACTCACTGGTAAAGCACTTGAGGTGTGAATCAAAGCACAAGTTGCCTTGGAAAGAGTTAAATAAGCAAGAAAGACTTTATTCAAGGTTATGGCAATAGGCAATAGAGACCAGAATGTAGTCTGAACTCACCTCTACTGAAACAAATGAGCTAGAAGCCTTTAAGAACTGGGACAAGATCATAAGCCATTTGTATTTATTAATTGATAACATTACTAAACATCCAGCTCTCTTTATGATGGGTACTTTTATAAGTCAGAGAAGGCATTGACTCCCTCACAGAGAGTGAGACTCAGAGGTGCTACGTGTTCATTTCAGAGATGACTCAAGTCCTTGAGACTTTTTTTATTATAAAACTGGCAAGATTATTTTTTTCAAGATTTACATCTCAAAGGAAAAAAAAGGAATTTACAAGTTTCCTCAAGTAAACAGTCTTAAGAAAAAGATTGTCAGGGGCCCAGAGTTAGGTGCAAAAAATCTATCTGTAATTTAGTCAAACTGAGGGAAACATTAAGGCAGCCTTGGCTGGGTGAGCCTTACTGTATTCAGTTCTATTTCCTAAAAATAGGGTTTGATTCATGAGTCATCAAAAAAGTATTTTAAATAATCAGAGCTGTATTTGTTCATCAACTTGTGCTTTTAATGTCCAACAGATCCTTAAAGAACATCATCCTGTTCAATACTGTTTACGTACAATGTTGACAACATATTGTAGGAACTTAACTCACTTCAATTAGTCTATAGTAAAATTGGTTTTGTCATATATTATTTAGTTTAAAGTCATAGAATCTATCAATGACATTAATCAATGATGTTAAGTGAAGACTTATTGTATTCACTTCCATTATGTGTATATTAATGCTATTTTTCATTTTATCATAATAGCGTAGAAGGGTTAGGTAAATTTGAAAACATTAACCCCATTAATTTATAGACAAGACTGCTGGGGCTAAAAGAAGTCTACGCACTGTTTTAAGTCACACATTAAGTAGGAGAATGGGGCTCTAAGTAATGACTTCTTGCTCAGTGCAAGTGGCTTCACAACATGGTCCATTGCTGAACAGACATGTGCTCTGTGTGTGACTGTGTATGTATGTGATGTATAAGCAAAATATTCAGATAGCATGTTTTAATTCACATTTCCAAGACATACGATGTCGGAAAACTTAAAAGACAAAATGGTGCAACTATTTATTTTGTGGAGGCAAATATATTTTGTCCTTCTTTTCAAGATAGTGTAGTCAATATAAGAGAACAAACATTGTTTTTAGAATATGAAAAATAAAAGTTTCTTTTAAAATATCACAATATGTCCATGCTATGATGGAAAAATACTGTATATGTTTGGTTTAAAAGAGAAGGCCCATAGTCATTTAGATGAAATGACAGCCCAGAATTTTCTTCACTGCGAACCTAAGTTTTGTTTTTCCTAAATGAACACATATGATCACCAGTAGCAAGCTTGATTGCAGCTTATTTGTAAAAGATTTAAAGTTTCTTTTTAAAATAATTAATTCACGTTGATCAGTCAAACCAGTCAAATACTTTGAGCCATGAAGATAGTCTGCTGCCAGCCCCTTTTTTGTTGTGCTAATGTTCTCGGTATTTAGGATGGCTGAACAAATAAAACAAAATAATGATGAAATTATATATGACTAGAGCTAGAAAGGAAAGGCATATGGGAACACCTTCATATTACACCTCATAACAGAACTGTAAATTTTAGGCTGCCCTAAAGAAAAATGCGGATTGTGCTGGAGAGGATCTGTCAGTATAATAGAGAGAAGTTCCATAAACTTTCTGCTCACTGGCAGTTTAACTTGCTCCAGGTTTGAAAATCTCTGGCTGCAGTGACAGCGTCATCTCTCTTTGATGAGAAATCAAGCTTGGGGAATGTGAACAAACAAATGACAACATAAAATTCATTTTACTTTCACTCAAAAAATGTATTTATGAGTAATATAAGTGCTATGAACATTTTACCTACCAATAATGGAGCTACAAGAAAATAGAAAAATATAAACCAAATAATTTTATTTTAGGAAGGAAAATTCACTGGAAGTAAAACATATTTTTCAGATTTTTTTTCTTTTATAATAAAGCTTGAAATAATATACCTTTTCTATAGGGTTTTTTAAATGAAAAAATACTTTTGAGGTTAAGATTATATCATAATTATATAAGATTTCTGAATCTTAATCAATGTAGTACAAAGGCATCCATGAACAAAAATACGTTTATTTGGCAGCTAGGCTTACTCTTTCATTGGATAAATTAAAAATCAATTTATAATAGAATGAGTAGGATATTATGTGATATTGGTAACAATTAGTACTTTGGATGCACTCCTGCACATTGCTCCAGCATGTGAAAAAAATTCAGTTAGACAACAAACAAAGATCAGGCTCCTTTGACATTGAGTTGTGATCAATGCAGCCTGATCTAATTTCCTGCTGATAAACAGTGTTCCAGCTGACAGCCATGTTTGGGAAAGGTAACCTATATATTGTGTTCATATCAACTGAAACTACATTAATTTAAAAGTGAGCTCTTGTTTCCATTTATCTTTCTGTAATAAATGCTCAGGCTTAGAGTGACATAAACCATCCCCCTCAGTACCAGTTCTTCACTCTCTCACACTAGAGCACGGTAGATGTAGTGAATGCTGAAGGTCCACAAGAATGTAGGCCTTCTTAACCTATTTTACATATATAAATTTTGCTGAAAAGTTAATTATTTTCTTAGATCAATTCTTATCACCTTAGTAGATCCTTGAATAACCTAGGTGTCAATAGAAAAGCTGAATGAAATGGAGGGATTCCAACAATTACATGGCTGATTCAAACAAAATGAAGAAATCACCTTTGTTTCTGAAAAATAAAATAAGAATGGGGAGGGGAAGAAGGGAAAGAAATGATTCTGTGAATGATCCACCTTACCTTCATATTCTTCTAAAATCTCTGGCTGCTTGTTCAGTATTCTTACCATTCTATATCTTTGTTAATCTGAGGTTTAATACTTGAAAATTTTTATTTGATATTATTAGAATTGTATTTATACTGAATTTATTCTTAAACTTATAATCAAAACACTTATGACATACCTAATATTAAAGTGTTTCCCAAGAGCTAAAACAATCTATACTAGATTAAGCAATATTATTCTCTATTGAATGTAAAGAAATAAAAAATATAACCATTTCACTGGTGATATGAAACTCAAGTACTAACTGATAGTTATAAGCAAGCTGTAATAGCTAACCAACTAGTCATTATGGTGATATTTATATTTATAATTTTATTTATGCCAAATATTTTTCTTTGCAATTAGATAACATAGAACATCCAATATAATTATTATATCTTTCTTATGCAAAATTTATTTTTATTTTTATTATGCAAAAATATATAACGTATTTACTAAGGAAATGATCATTCGCTTTTCTCCTCTCCTCACACAAAAACAGTCCACAAGGACCCTCCTATTATTATTCATGTAGATTCTGTACATTAAAATAAATGTCCTCTTGAAAAACTATGTCTACCCATCAGCAAGCTATGAACTACTTTATAAAGCACATAAGGAAAGGGGAGCAAATAAAACAGATTTATGGATTTTTATAAATAATTTTCATAAAAATTATATGTCTTGTTCAATAATGGCACACATATTCTGAGATATGACTCATAAAAATTCTAAAAAGCATCAAATTATGTTTGCATAGTTAAAATTTTCAATATGATTTTGATAACTTTATATTATTGGTAACACTTTCAAATTTACAAAAACATTTTCACAAAATTGCTCAAACATCATGCAAACATAAAAACTTATAAACATAAAAATTCAAATGTATACATTTTATTTATCCAAATTTAACTTTTTAGTTAGTGTCTATTGTGCTCTAAGTTCCTATTAATTTTTATAAACTAATCATGGTAGGTAGACTTGGGCTGATTCAGGATCTGGCTGTATAACCATGTATTAAAAGGCAACAGGAATTCTGTATTTGTCTACATATTAAGCTTCACTAGCAAGCTATATATTTTCATATACTGTTGTGTTAATATCTGGAGTCCTTTCATCTCAAGTTGCAGGATTCCCTTTAGCAAATCTTGTGACCTGGTGGTAATGAATGCTGTCCACATATTTTTTTGTCTGTAAAAGTTTTTATTTCTCCTTTTTTTTACTTTTACATTGTAATATCCCTATATAAAATTTACCATCTTAACCAGTTTAAGTGTACAGCTTATTGACATTAAGTACAATCATATTGTTGTGCAGCCATCACTACCATTCATTTCCAGAACTCTCTTTATCTTGCAAAAGTAAACTATATCCATTAAACAACAAGTCTCTATTTCCCCTCCTGAGCTGCCATTCTACTTTTTGTCTCTGTGATTTTGACTACTCTAAGTACCTCATATAAATAGAATTATAACAAAGTTTTAAAATTAGTTTATTTCACTTAACATTACATCTTTAATGTTCACCCATTTTGTAGCATATGCCAGAAATTCTTTCCTTTTTAAGGCTAGATAATATTCCAAATACAGTTGCTCTTTGGTATCTGAAAGGAATTGATTTTAGAATGCCACTTGGACCCCCCAAACCATTGATGCTTAAATTCCTCTTCAAGATACTAAGTTTGGGGTAAGGTGATATGTAGTGATAAAAAACAAATATATGTCTCTATTTCTCTATTCTCTTTCTTTCATTCCTTTAAATTTTAAATGAAGTGAGGTTATATTAAGCAAATTTTCTCATGTCTAGAATTTACTTGGTTTTTATTCTTCTTCAATTAATCTAATCAAAGATTATGCGATATAAAATTCTTGGTTTAGACACCAATGTATATTCAGGAGAAGTTACATTTTATTGCAAAAATTTTATTCCACAGTTTTCAAACTTGATAAAGATCTAGCCATACAAATTGGGGAGGGGGAGGAAAAAAACAATTCACCAATATAGGAAAGTAAAGAGGGGCAACACTACAAATCCTCCAGAAATTAAAACAATTACTCTAGCTAACATAATGTAAAGTTTTGTTTAAATATGCAACAACAAAGACAGTGTGGTATTGGTCTATATGCATGCACATACAGATCACATGAATAGAATAGAATCCAGAAGTATGCCACACATATATTTTCAATTGATTTTTGACACAGCTGCTAGATATATAAAAGAAAAAGGATGGTCTTTTCAGTGATGGTACTGGAAAATTTGAATATTCACATTGTAAGAAAAAGTGAGCATTGATCTTTAGTTTACACTGCATACAAATATATACATGTACATTACTACATACACTATATACATTAATTTGAAATATATAATTTACCTAAATGCATAGATAAAACTACAAATTCCAGAAGAAAATATAAGGGAGATATCTGTAAAGTTGTAGTAAACAAAATTTTCATTGGTAAGGCACAGAAATTTTAAAGTATAGAAGAAAAAATTTGATAAACTGGACAATTAAAATTTCAAAAATTTGGTCTTTGAAGGACACTATCAAGAAAATACAAAAGGAAAAAAATAGAAGAAAATAATTTTGAACATATTTTATGAATTTACATTCACAGTATAAATAGAATTTTTATAATTCAATAGTAAAATAAAAAGTTCAATTAAAAGGGGCCATAAGAATTGTACAGACACTTCAAGAGAGAGTTATGGAAGTGCTCCTCATATGAAAACATGCTCAACATGGTCACTCACTAGGAAATACAAATTAACAACTATAATGATGTACTCTTACACATTCACTAGAATGTCTAAAATTAAAATGACTGACAATGCCAAGTGTTGGAGAAATGTAGAACTAAAACTTTAGTATATTGTGGAAGAGAATAGAAAATGATTCAGTAATTTTGGATAATAGTTTGGTAGTTTAGTTTAAAGCAAAGCATACATTTTCAATATAATTCAGCTATCCCACTTCCAGGAATTTACTCAAGAAAAATGAAAATCTGTATCCACTGAAATAATTGTATATGACTATTTATAGTCACTTGATATACTCTGCCCCTCCTCCCAACTGGAAACAATGTAAATATTCATTAACCAGTAAATGACTCCACAAATTCTGATATACCATAATAAGGTTACTCTTCAAAAATATAAAGTAACTATGAAGGTATTGGGAAAATTGGAATATAGCCTAGATAGTCAATTGTATAAAGAAATTACTTTTAATATTTTTAAGTCATAATAAGAAAAAATTATTTCATGAACAGAAGAACATGAAGTCTGAAATTTGCTTCAAGATAATCATATATGTTGGGGGTTAACATGTAACAATTTGCTCATAAATCAATAGTGGTTTGAGCCGAGTGTATTGGATTAAGTACATGCTTTCCACTTTTGTAAACATGTAACATTTTTCATGATAAAATATAAAATAAATAAAGTTCTCTACATTCTGTATAGAAATCATCATTCTAAAAGAGCAGATGAGAATATTTTCTCAATGTACACTCATTAATAGAAACTACTTGTTTATTTCTTGCTAATGTAATTATTAAAAATAAATGTATATTTTTGTGCTAATTTATAATTATTTGATCACATTTACTGTACATTTTATTTTCTTATTTGTGATTTATCTTTTCATGCCAATAGACTTTGATTCTTCTCTAATTTTTGTTTTCTGATTTACCATCTTTCTAAATTCTGTTGCAAAAAAACCCCAATAATATTACTTGGTAAAATTTATTGTGTGCTAATAGCAAAGGATTTTGTCAAAAAGTTATTATACATACAAGGTCTGTACAGAAGGTATCCGGCCATGTAATATGAAAAATAGAGACATTTATTAAAGAAGATACATGATACAAGAAACATTGTACATAGGACAATGACACCTCAGTCCCCTTCAAATTAGACATCCTGGGACCTCACACAGTTCTCCCAATCACCATCAGTTGTCCCATCACATTTTGCTGAATCTCATCAGTAGTCTGAAATTTTTTCCCTTACTAAGGTGATTTTAGTTTGGGGAAAATCTACAAGTCACGGGGCACCAAATCTGGGCTGTAGGGAAAACTGTCACCTGGGTGATTTGATGTTTCACCAAAAACATCTGCATGAGACATGCTGCATGAGTGAGTGTGTTATTGTGATGATGCTGTCAATCACCAGTTGCCCATAGCTTTGGCATTCTGAATCATCTGAATAGTTTCCACAGAGGAATGTTCAAGCTTAATGCAAAATTTGATGCAGGTTCCTTTGATGCACTACCTGCTCAGTCATTTAAAATGCAAGGGGTCTACCACTTCCACTGCCTAGTAGTGAAGTCATCATTGTTCATGGATGTGCATTCCAGTCCACTCTCCTTGGCTGCCAGGAGATGTGGCATTGATGTCACACAAACTGTTCTCATTGTATTAACAGTGACTGGCCTTCTAATAAACCTTGTTCACCAGCTCAATCTAACAGAGCAATCCAATGGGTAGAGCTTCATTGCTATCAGTTTGTATAATTTCTCAAAGTTTGCACAGCTGAAATGGAGCCAAAAATTTAAATTTTGTTCGACTCCAATCACAAATCTGCATTAAGCAAACCATTCTCTGCTTCTTCTTTAATACTTTTGAATTTGTTTCATTTTTTTCATGCTCACTTAAATATTACAATTTAAGATCTAATTCCTTACCATAGAAAGAAAGCCTCTTTCTCCCACTTTATGTCTTTAATTTTGCTTTCCTCTATGCCTGTTTTCTACTTATTATGAAGTGTGAAATTACAGTTCAAATGAAACCTCCTTCATAAATGTGTATAGTGAGTGGTTAATATTATTGATTGTGTAGTAATTATCTGGATTTGAATATTGAATGTATCTTTCATGGGATATATGCCTTTGGACAATTTGCTAAACTATGTCTTTTATTTTCTCTCATCTGTAAAATGGGACAATTAAACCCAAATTACATTGTTATTTTGAAGAGTAAATTATATGAGGTTGACAATGTTTTTAGCATAGTGATTGACACAAAAGTAATTATTAAGTACAAAAATTCATTCCAAGAAGTAACAGAAGTATAATTCATCATGATAAAAAGAAAACTTTCTTTTTCACATGTTACTCTAAGCTACTGTGACAGGCAATTTCTAAGATGGCCCAAATGAACTCAACCTCTCATTATCAAGAGCTTTATGTAATACCTCTCTTTGTGTAACTTGCTTCTAAACAATAGAATATGTTGAGAGGCAACACTAAGAGGACAAAACTATGATTAAGTTACAAGAAATTATTTTCACCTTACAAGCAGTTTCTCCCCCTCCTCTTCTCATTGGCTTTGACAAAGCAGACTACTTACTACATGAGAAGAAATCACAGAAGTCTTCAGCCAACAGCTAGCAAGAAACTGAGACTCTCAGTCTAAGAACTATTGAGAAACTGAATCCTGCCAAAAATTGAACCAAGAAGATTGAAAGATCATTCCCCAGCCCTGAATAACATCTTAACTGCAGCCTCATGTGAGACCATGAAGCAGAGGGCCAAGCTAAACTGTGCCCAGATTTTGACACAGTATCTGTTGGATCATAAATATGTTGTTTTAAGTGAAATTTTAGGATTGTTTATTGCATTGCAATAGATAACTAAACAATTTTAAAATTTTTGAGTTGTGATTAAACTACTCAGCATGTACTCTTATAAGTCTGTGAATAACTATTTATGATTCATTTTTAAAGTCAACACTTTTTATTCTATTAATATTTATTCGATGGATATTTTGATGAATGTCTGAATGGTTGTTACAACACAGGTTTACATACCTTGGGTGCCTGACTATCCCCAGATATATCATACAGTTCAATTTCCAGAGCATTTTCCATTAGTGTGATGCCTCACAGGATGTCTGTTATGGAGTCATGCCCTGAAAAATGTTTCCTATTTACACTGGGTGAATGCACACTGAACAAGATGTAGTGATCCAGATGGCATGTGACTTAACTTAAATCAATATGCTTCTTCCTTCAGTGTGTCTTAAATATTTTTGTTCAATAGTAATTAAGTTCTGCTACTATTGCACAAAATCTCCCATACATAGAGTTTTGCAACATTAAATCTCAATTGTTATAGCATTGCTAAAGAAAATCACAAGCTCAGCTATTCAAAATTTGTTTTATACACATATTCAATTTTTAATAAAAACAGTTTTATGTATAATTTGAACTGCAACTTAAATTTTTTACATTCTTGATTATTTTCTTTAAGAGTTAGAGAATTAACCTTTCTTATTTCTTTCCCCATAGTGTCTGCCAACACTATATAGAGAAATACTTATTTTTCAGACATGACCAGTTGGGCTCCCTATGGAAAAAAGTCTTTCTTTCTGGATGAAGTATTTTCTTTATCATTTTCACTTTGTGGAATATCCAGTTATAGCTCTGAAGGACTTGGAGATGCTTCACAGAGAATAATGTTATATGTCAAGATAGAGTCTAGGACACTGGTTTTTAGTACTATAACTGACTAAAATTTACTAATACATATGTGTTTTACCAAATAGCATAAAACTTAATTATTTAAAACCTACTAAGTTTGCATTTTATTTTATCCACTATTATAGGCACATTATGTCATTGTAATTCTTACTTATGAAACAGAGTGAACTTGTGAAAAGTAGCAGCAAAAAGTATATGTAAGTACTACCTGATCCAATTTCCTAGAAACCATAGTAAATGTTCTATTTAAGACTGGATATGACTAAACTTTATTAGACTTGAAATGTATTATGGGTAATTGTCCAGTAATAACATTTGCTAAATTATACCAAGCCCTTACTTTACTTAACAGAGAATATAGACTCTCCAGCCTCTAATATTATCATCATTCAAGATAATGAGCAACACAAACTATTCTATTACCAATCTAAATGCAATAAATGTCAAAGTAAAGAAGTATGCAATATTCTGGCCTGAAAGAACAAAAGACAAAAGTAATGATAATACCTCTTTATATTTGCAGTCTATTATATCATGCATAACAAATGATGCTGTAATTGTAGACAGTGTTATTTTAGCATTTGATTGGAGGAGACTGTGGGGGAAGTTCAAGTGTATTTTGACTATTGTTGTGAAAAATGTTTTAAGCTTCTTAATTTAAAATATCCAACAAGAAAAAGATATCATTTTTATAACACATTAGATTTTACTTCTTTGAATCTTATAAGCTAAAGATTTCAGTGTTTGATTAACCATCCAATTCACTGTATTGGTGAATTCAAGATAATTGGAACATAGGGGCAACACAATATATTTCTTTCCAACTAAATTATCATCAGAATGAACAAGGAGCAGATAAATAGTTTCTTAACCGTTCATTTCAAACTGTCTAGTAGAAACCAACGTTAAAAAGGCAGATGTATGGCAAGCAAAGCAAACCCTGTTTCCTTAGTGAACACTGAACAATAAAAGTGATGTCTTATCTTCCAACATTACAGCTCACATGCGTCTATGTCTTTATAATGAGGGAGAGGAGCACACCTCCCGCAGAAACTCAAGGTTCTTCGGGCTGGCCTAACAATTATGTAGACAAGAGGTGGATTAGCAAGATAAATGACCAAATTTAATACATACCTACAAATGGGAATCCAGCATACATAAGAGATTCAGAGAGCCCACATGCAGAAGAGGTTCAGAGATAGAAAAGGAACATGGATATGTATAACACATTTTGAGATAGGGATGAGGTAAGGTGACTTGAGGGTTTCAAAAGGCCATTGTAAGGTTATAAGAGCAGTTGTTTAGTAGGTAAAACTTTGCTTTGCTTTATAGGTACATCAAAAATGTTATAGTTAATAATCTCTTACTATGGACAAGGCCCTTAATTCAAGTTCTATATAGTTAAAGGAAGGGGAAGAAGTTTCTCTTGAGCCTGAAGCAAAAATTACCTTTAGCTCAAAAATATCTGCATACCACAGAGGCACATCTTGTAGTGACTCATTCTGGACCCTCACAGTGGGAGCCTTAGGTTTCAAAACTGCAGGGAAAGGCTGCTGGGGGTACAAAAAAGGAGATATCAACTCAAACTCTGATTTCTCCTTTGGGTAATATTTAAAATTATTCTTAAAATATTATTTGGACAGTGATTGGAAGGTTCTGTAGTCCACATAAGTTACATAAAATACAAAGATATCTGGGAAGTTCTGATTTATTTGAAGTTTTTTCACACATATATGAACTTTTTATGCTCTTTAAACTTATTCTGTCTAATTTATCCAGGAACATGAGGTGATGTGTAGATAAAGTCTATCGATATTTGAGGGTGACCTCCCCTTTTTATTAAGGCTTCTGCAGCATTCTGGAGTGGCAGTGCTATCAGCCTCTGTCTTCTTTAAGTTCCTGTCCTCCCTCTGGGCAGCACACCATTGATAATTGAGACAACATAATTCTTTAAGTACAGGGTCATAAGGAGAGCTTGAAATTCTTTCTTAATGTTTTTCTTTAGTCCACAAACATAATTATCTTTGTAATTTGTGATCATAATGAACAACACCCATAAACTGCTTTTGATAGCACTAAAAATATATTTCTACCTTCATAATATATACAAGTGGTCACAATTTACATGTGAATGATTAAATCCATCTTGTAAATAAATCAATGATTGCAACTTCCAAACTCACTAGGAGAACAGAAATATTTTGCTTTATAATAATTGCATTTGCTCCACCCTGTGAATGTGAGATTCTCTTAGACATCCTTCCAGCTGGACTAGTGTATGAGTTCATGCCTCACAACTTCATAAATGCTCCATGTGGTTAGCCTATCCCTGCCTGCCTTGCTCCAGGTGCTTCCCTGTACTGCATAGTAAGTTAAGTGATATTTTTGCACTTCTCTGTGCATTAATCTCATCTTGTGCAGAAGTAGTGCTTTCTTTAAAAAATTATGAATGAATAATATGTTTTTATAGAGTTGGTATACAAATATATTCTCTATATATTCAGAATAATATTCTCAGTAATATGATTTCTGTTTCAGTATAACTGCTATATGAGAAACTTCGCTTCAGAATTACTGGGATAATTTCTTTTAGAAAGAGCTTAATGATCTACTTAGAACAGGATCTTCTAAAGTAAAATACTCATAAAATAATACTGCTTTTTAATTATTCAGCCAATAAGTAATGTAATGTTTTTAGGACTAGCATATTTTAAAGATGTCTTTGGAGGTCATAATTATTTACTGATTACATATTTTCCTTTTTTAAAAAAGTTTTATCGAAGTACAATTTACATATCTTTTTCTTTTCCCATTTTTTATTATTGTTCAAGTACAATTGTCTCCATTTCCACCCCAACATGGCCCCCTATCCCACCCATACCCACCTCCCACCCTCAAACCTACCCCCTTTGGCTTTGTCCATGTGTCCTTTATACATGTCCCTTGATGGACCTTCCCCTATTTTCTCCCATTATCCCTCTCCCTCTCCCTTTGGTTACTGTCGGTTTGTTTTTTTATTTCAATATTTCTGGTTATATTTTTCTTGCTTGTCTATTTCATTGATTAGGTTCCACTTAAAGGTGAGATCATATGGTATTTGTCCCTTACCACCTGGCTCATTTGACTTAGCATAATATTTTCCAGTTCCATCCATGCTGTTGCAGAGGGTAGGAGCTCCTTTCTTTCTGCTACATAGTATTCCATCATGTAAATGTACCCTAAGAATCCTGAAACATCAATTCAAAAGAACCTATGCACCCCAATATTCATAGCAGCACAATTTACAATAGCCAAGTGTTGGTAGCAACCTAAGTACCCGCCAGTAAATGAGAAAAAAAAAAACAACAACAACTATGGTACCTATTTACACAATGATTGCATTTTTTATAGAATTCAATATATTTGCTTTTCCCCAGTTTTACCTTTTTTAGAAAAATTAGTAATCTAGAATAAGAATTTTAGGAGTGTTCATCTCTGGCAGTTACAGTCTAAATTTAACCTGATTATATTTACTTTGATGCTATCAGATTCTCATTCAGTCATCTATTGGGGTCCCCTCCAGAAGACTCCTTTTTATCTACCACTTGACAACAACTTAATCAACTTGTTTAGAGATTAGTAATTCAAATACGATTAATATTTTTATAGCAAATAATCTACTAGAGTATAAAATTTTATAACTCCATTTTCTCTGAAAAACATCTTTGTAGGAGGAGCTTTTAGCATTAAATCAAAGTCTTCAAGATATTTTGGGTCACACATATGATGATTCCCTTTTTAGTACCCTAAAATTATACCTAAAACTATACATATATAATCTAATGAGAATATAATTTGCCTTTTACTAGATATTTTGTACTTGACTTTAAGTTCATTCAAGGCAGGAATCGGCATCTTTTACATGTTGTATCTAATACTTGGAACTTATAAATATTCTGGATTCATTCCTCTATATAACAAAAATGAAAGAAAATCTTGTCATTTGAGATTAATGTGCCTTCAATGGTTAGGCAGAGTAACAATTCAAGACCAAACAAAATGTTTTTGCTGTTAGGGATTTTTCACTGCTTAGTTCAATTTTTAGATTGTAAAGCTGGACCTGAGGTAATTAAGAAAATAAAGCATTACAGAAACACTGGGTTAAAAGAATAATATTTAACCCAACACTTTTTTAAATAATGAAACCACTAATTCATAATTTCTCTGATCACAATGGGCCAAATTTTGCTCTTATTTATTTCATTAAAATTATTTGTGATTACTAGAGGGGTTCAGATGAAGTTCTTGACAGCCAAATTCAGCCTGGTAAATTTAATTAAAATTAACAACCCTTTATGGTACAGTCACTGTTTGGAAGGATGGAGGTAAAACTGCAGATCCAGACTTTAATAATATAATGTGGGAGGAATGGGTTTGGTAATAAAGTGATTCACTGATGAAGCTACTTTGAGTTTTAAATTTGCTTTTAATGTTTCTAAAGAAAATAGCATAAGTTATTACATTCTTTTTTACCTGAAGCTACCAATTAATATAGTGCTTGCATTTTGAATTAACAAAAATCTTCCCCATTCCAACTAAAAAAAAAAAAAACACGTTAAAGTTTATGGAATTTAAAACATTTCTAACATTATCTTAAAAACTATCTTTCTGGTACTTATTACTGTCCTTCCTATTTGTCTTGAGATTTTGTCACAAAGGTACACATAATCTGGAAACACAGAAATTATTTCCCATTTTACAGATGAAGAAATTGAAGCTTAAAGATATACATATATATTTTTTTAATTGCTCAAGGCCAGATCCTTGATGTAAAACCCAGTTTTTTGTAAAGTGAACATCTCTTTTCTAAGCATGACACCACATTGCTGCAAACCAGGTTGCGTACAACTTTGTTTTCAGTCCTTAATGTGTGAGTTACCACGCCTGGAGGAAACACAATGACTCGAGTATCAAAAACCCTCAGGGAACAATGGCCTAACAAATTACCTCAGACGGATGTAAATTTAGCTTCATTACAGTGCATGAGAATCTATTGAGAAGAAATTTGCTTTTATTTCCCCTCTTTTTGTGTGGGTAGAAGGTGGATCCAGACTGTTTTTCTTGAAGTTAAAAGACATTGAACGTTTTCGATGCAGCAAATGCAAGAAATAGCATATATAACACAATTATTTTTATCTTTTTGTCTTTATTTTTATTGTTGACACTATTGTGAATAGCCCCATTTTTTCACACTTTGTCCCCCTCCTCCCAACCCTGGTCCCTCTTCCATCAGGCCATCACCACACTGTTGTCTGTGTCTATGGACTATGCATACATGTTCTTTTGCTAATCCCTTTACCTTCTATTACCCAGTTTCAGCCTCCCCCTTCCCCTCTGACAGCTATCAGTCTCCATCATGCATCCATGTCTGTTCCTATTTTGTTCATCAGATTCCACATTTGATACCATATGAGTGAGATCATATGATATTTGTCTTTCACAGACTGACTTATTTCACTTAACATAATAATCTTAAATTCCATCCATGCTATCACAAAGAGTTCTTTCTATTTTATAGCTGTGTAATAATAAAATGATCTTTTTAAAAGTTAAAAACACATACTTGCCAAATAAAAAGCAAATAATATATAGGTTTCTCCCAGATATTATGCAGGAGAGTTCTGGCATCAATTTAACATATATTATTTCAACTTTGTGACCTGAGGATCTCTTTACAAAAATGAAATTGCACGTGCCATTCTACAAATATGTATAACAACTTTAAGCAGAGATTTGTTTGAATGGTGGGGCTACCATCTTTCTGCAATGATTGGGGGGTGGGGATGTCTCTGCAGAGTCATTTGGTGCTTTACATAAAGATTGTGTAAGTATCCTTGAGCTAGATATTCAAAATATAAAATGTTAATATCCTAAGGATGTTATTGACATTTTAACTTTTTTCTATAGGGAAAAATATAAAAATCACTAAGGTAGCCAAGCAAAACTTCTGTATTCTATTAAAATCAATAAAGGCCAAGTCTTCATCAGGAAGACTATGTTCCATAATTAGTGGGTAAAGTATAGTCAATAGTTCCATTAATGTGAATCCTTGATAAAGTCTCAAGACTGAGAGAAGAAAGGACTGTAAAAGGAAGATTTAGAAAGACCAGATGTATCTCTGGGACTAAGATGATGGATCCTACAAGAAAATATGCAACCAAAAAAATGAAATAATAGACCATTAGGTGATGTTTCTATAGTATCTCTAAATCTTTTTTCCTTTGCAATATCTTTTTATTAGGTTGGGTTCCTTACATTTATCATATAACTTTTTTAAAAGATTTCAGCCAAATTAGTTGGTAATTTAGGGCAAAAGCTTAGATGATTAAATTAGTTTTCTGTAGCTGCTGATACCAATTACCACAAACTTGGCAGCTTAAAAAATACAGGACTTCCTGTCAACAGGAGGAGTAGGTAAACTCTGTGCTCACTTCCTCCCATTATCCTTCAAAATTACAACTGAACGATAGAACCATCCTCACTGAGTACCGCCTGAAGTTAGCGGAAAGAAGTCCTATAACTAAGGATATACAGAAGACCCCACATGGAAACTGATTGGAAAGACAGAGGCACAGAATAGGCTGGTCCCACACCCAAGTGTGGTGATGAAAACTCTTGAGGGACATCTAGATTATGGAGGTCACTTCTGGGGAGCTAGGGGTCCCAGACCCACACCAGGCTCCCCAGCCCAGGGCTCCAGTGCTAAGAAAGGAAGTCCCCATCAATTCTGGCTGTAAAAATCAGAGAGGATTGTGGCTGCATGAGACCAAGAATTACTGAAGTCCCAAGCATTCCTCTTAAAGGGCCTGCATGCTGATTTACTCATATTTATTCACTCTGAGCTCCCATGCTGGCGTGGTGGCTGGAAAGGTGCCAAGGTTATATGCAGAGGAACTGAATTGTCTGGCTTCCAGGTGAAAGCCGGAGTGGCAGATTTCTCCAAGACAGAAGCTTGGGCAGAGGCTAGTGGAAAGTTTGAGTCTCCATCAACAGGACTAACATTGCAGGTCAGTCCTAGTAATTCCCTGAGACCTTGTCCTCTGCAACTTTCAGACCTACCCCAAACTGCTTCCAGAATCTTTTCTATACAAATATCTCTCTCAGCTCATCCTAAAAATTGTCAAAAGTTCAAAAACCCCACACAATCAGCTATTGGCCTTGATATCCCCTGTATTTCTTGTTAGGTGACTAGAAGCTCAGCACTAGTGGCAGCTGGCCTCAGTTTACCACTTAGCCTCTTCCAGATGCCTCCACACCCCAGTACAAGTGTCCATTATCTGCAGGTCACTTTGTAGATCATACCAGGTGACTCTGGGCTAGGCACAGGCAGTAGATGACCTTGGTCTGCAAAAGAGCCCCTCCCAAGAAGCACCAAAAACAATACATCCAGTGGTCAGCTACAGACCACACGAGAGCACTACCAAATTACCTCCACAAACAACAAACCTAAAGAGCAAATTGGGCAGTCACTAGAACCCCACTAAAGCAAATCCTGTTCTGTGGAGTTAGGCCCTGTACAGTAACCCCCCTGTTGTAGTCATGGCCATTCCTGATAGCCAATTAACCTGAGGGTCAGTTCCTCCTCTCAACATGTCAATGACAATCAAGGCTCAACTACAACAGGAGGAGACATAAAACCCACATAAGAGATAATCTCGGAGCACCCAGCTCAGGTGAGCAGAGAGACTGTGTCACTGGACCCCATATGACACCTACTTCATAAGGCCACACTACTAAGACCAGGAGATGTAGTACTTTCATCTAACACATAGAAACACATACAGGGAGGCATCCAAAATACAAAAACAAAGAAACATGTCCCAAATAAAAGAACAGAACAAAACTCTAAAAAAAGAGCTAAATAAAATGGAGATAAGCAATCTACCAGACACAGAGTCCGAAACACTGGTTATAAGGACGCTCAATGAATTTAGGGGAAGAGTAGATAAACTCAGTAAGAACTTTCACCAAGATATAGGAAACATAAAGATAGAGATAGAAGCATAAAAAGAACCAGTCCAAAATGGTTACAATACAATAAGTGAAATGAAAAAATGCATTAGAGGAAATCAACAGACTAAATGATTTGAAAGACAAGGTAGCTGAAAACACCTAATCAGAACAGCAAAAGAAAAAGAATCCCCCCAAATCAGGATAATTTAAGGGACTTCTGGGACAACATCAAGTATACAATATTTGTAAAATAGGGGTAAAAGAAGGAGAAGAAAGAAAGCGAAGTATTGAAAACCTATTTGAAGAAATGATGACAGAAAATTTTCCTAAAGTTGGAAAGAAAATAAGCAAACAAGGGCAGGAAGCAGAGTCCCAAATAAGATGAGCTAAAGAGGACCACACCAGGACACATCATAATTAAAATGCTAAAGGTTAAAGATACAGAGAGGATCTTAAAAGCAGCAAAGGAAAAGCAGTTACCCACGAGGGAGCTCCCATGAGACTGTCAGCTGATTTCTCAGAAGAAACTTTGTAGGGTAGGAAAGACTGGCAAGAATTAGGTCCCAATCACAGGTCTTTGTTTTTCATTTCTTCTTAACATGAATTTTGTAGGTCAAAAGGGATTGGCACAAATATTCAAAGTAATGAAAAGCAAAGACCTACAACCAAGCCTACTCTAACCAGCAAGGCTATCATTTAGAATCATGGGACAGATAAGGAGCTTCACCAACAAGAAAAAAAGCTAAAGTCTTGACTTCGCCTTTCTTCTTTCAAAAATATATCTAATCAGTCTTAAAATTCTAAATAATGTCTCCTCTATATTATTTTAACCCATTCATAATTTTCTAACCCTACTACCACAATGTTAGTTTATTTCCTCCCGGGTCTTCTTGGACTTCATAACAAACCACTTAACTGGTTCTCTGCTCTGACATTTGTCTTCCTCAAATCCTTTCCTCCCTTAGCTTTCAAAGTCAATCTTTTAAGTTTCAAATTGCCTGTGTCACTTCCATGTTTAATACATCCAAAGACTCCCTCTGACCTACAGAATAAAAGGCAAAGAAGTTAACATAATTTTCAAGTCAACTCTTACTATCTCCACTATCATTCTTGATAATCTCTACTTCACTTCACCCACTCCAAGCAGATCATTTTCTTTGTTTTGTGTCTTGTATCCCTTTTTCCCTTAAAGACTTTTTTTTTCTTTCCAACCATATTTGGTCTGGCTAACTCTTATTTGTCCTTATGAGTCAGGTCAAACACCAAGTCCTAGGGGATGTCTTTTTCATTGCCTCACTCTACATTTCCAGGCATGATCAGGTACCCTTTTTCTTGCTGCACTTAACATGGCATATAATACAAATGCATTCTCCTTATAGAAGTATGTTTAATCTGTAAATTTAGCTTTTTAGACTACACTGAAATCATTGAGAAAAGAGAACATGACATTAATTTTTTTCCTCCACCCAGTTCCCAGCACAGTACCTGGTGTGTGCAATTATTTGATAAGTAAATAATGAGTGTTGAATAGAAGAATGTCTTAATGAATAAATAGTAAGAGCCAAAGTGATAATATATCATTTTAGAGTCTAAAATTGACTGTATTTATAGACTGAAAATATCCAAAATGAGTCCCACAACTCTAATTAAGATTGTATCTGTAACTATAATATGTTTTATGAACTTTGCTTTGTAAAGTGATTCAGCACAGCAGTTTTTTAAAAAATGTGGTGCCAGTAATGCAAATAGAATAATATATCTTTTGTGGTATATGACCACTTTTACTTAATTTAGTTTTTAGAAAAATAAAATTAATTCTACGTTTTATTTTAACTGTATCTTATTCTCCACTTTAATGTAAGGATTAAATATTCTGTCTTTCAAACTAAGTTCTTTTGATTTCAAAACTTGATCATTATCTTACAAGTCATGTGTTCTTGACAATTTACTTAATTTTATTTATATTAATTTTCCAAACTAGCAGTAGGAATATTAATAAACCTCCTGCAAAGAGTTGTTACAATGGTTGAAGATTACTTGAGTCAAAATCTTGCAATAGGCCAAATAATGTTCACATTCAAACTGTGTTTGACATAAATGTTAACTATCATTATGATTATCATTATATTAATATGATTCAATAAATTTGATAACTTTAAAATATGCATTATTCAAGTGAATTAGTACATAGTTTATTAAAGTAAATGATTTCTTAGGAACCACGAACTGTGAAATTGAAAACTCTTAACCTAAATTCTCTTATTATCACTTATTTTTAATTAACATCTTAGTTTTCTATTATTTTTAGTCTCTCAGCTATCATATCTTGCTATTGCCAAGATCCAAAATTATAGCATCATTTCCTGTCAATGAGTGTATTTAGATACACAAACAGTTAAACAATATTGTCTGAGAGTATAGCTGCCTGACCAAGGAAAGAAGCAATAGGGAAGGAATTGAGTCAAGGTGTCCTGCACAGTTTATTGAATAGCTGTTTACTTCACCTAATTTAGAATATAGCCTGATGTGATGTGATACAGAAGCCACAGGAAAATAAAAAAGATTTTCATAAGTATGAAATTTAAATCCTTGTTTCCTCTTAATTTATTTATACGCACCATATATTAAATTACATATACTGATGTTTATGTATGTGTATATGCATATCATTAATTTATTATAACTGTTTTCATTACCCAATGTCAATTTTAATTAATCAAAGTAGGAACTTCTAGAAGAAAATAAAGTTCACTTTCATTTCCTCAAGTTCTTGTATCAAAAATTGATCCTTCTATTCCTGGAAATTATATCGTTTACTTGTATCTGTTATTTTTCCTCAGATTGGAAAGGATGTCGAGGCAGCAGTTTTGTGTTGCTCTGTGTCTGAGAATTCTCCTAGTAGCCAGCCACGGGAACCTGCTTTAGGCGCAGTTTAACTTCATAGGCATTTCATTTCCCTTCTTCCTATATTCTTCCAACCTTTGATTACTAACAGCCATTTTAATAGCTAAGGGAGAGAAATAGAAAAAGAAAGTGAACAGGAAATTTTATTTGTTGGCTTACTAGTTTTTCTGATAAAAACTTTTTTGGTAAAGTACACTAGAATTTATCATTAATCCCACTTTGTAATCTACACTAGCACTTTCGTTATCTGTGTCATCAGTTTTTATCAACAAGGCTAACGTTATAAAAAACAAGAAAAAAAACTAGTATTTTCTAGCAATATTAATTTTTAATTTTTACAATGATTCAGACTTATCCTTATTTTAATATTCTACTTAATGAGATCTGAAATACCTGGGATAATCAGAGCTTACTTTATTCCATGAAAACTTGGGAGTGGCCACCTTTTGGGACATGTTTAGGAAAATAAGCTTCTTTCCATAAGTATACTCTCTGTTCTCCCTTTTTCTTTATCTCTTCCTAAAGCTAATTTGTGCTTATGTATTTCTATGACACAGCAAATCAATAAATGAAGGATGAAATACAGTTAATGATGGTATTTTCTTGGCCTGCATAAAGTCAACCACCTCTTATGGATTTTTTTTCTTATATTAATTTATTCTTCTGGTGGGTAGTCAACATAATCAATAAGAATATATATAAGCCAGAATTATGTTCTTCTGTTGTGTGTTTACATTCTTCCCAGATGGTTATGTGCTGCCTCCCCAAGCTTGTAACACATTTTCAAATAACCTTTTAATAACTTTACAGGGCTACACACATAAAAACAACACAGCTCAAATAAACATTTTTATCTTTTCCCATGTTATTCCCTGAATAGGCTAAAGTGAACATTTCTTGACTTGCAGTTTATCACAAGGTTTTGTATTTTTAAAATCTATAAGAGAAATACATGTGATAATATTATTTTAAAGAAAATGTTTTATTATAAAGTGCTGGAATTATTTTGACATATTGAAATGGTATTCGCCATTTTGAAAAGTTTGATCCACAGTAGACGCTGAAAAACAATAAAAGATGGATACAGAGTAATATTTAGGTAATGAAAAGTAATGCAATTAGAAAATGAAAAAACTTTTACATCATAAACATTAACCAAGGAAATTCATCACAATTAGATGATAAGTTTGTTTTGCAGAAATCTATAAGATTAAAAAAAAGAAAACTAGCTTGTTCAAAAATGTAAACTTGGAAAATATGTGAAGTTCAGTGTCAAAAAATAAATATATAGTGAAGTGATAAAGTAAATGATGAAATTACTGAGTTTTGAATGCAGCAATTTACTATTTTGACTTATGACTTAATATACATTATCACACTTAATTTACATTTAAATTCAAATTCATTAATATACATTATCACATTTAATTTACATTTAAATTCAAATTCAATTTAAAGGTATTTTTTAATGTTTAAATTTTTATCATTATGCCTTATTGACCTATTGTCTCTCAGTTCCAAATCTACTCTACTGTATTTTGCTTTTTCATGCTGAAGCTGAGAACTCTGCAAATGCCAATTCTTCTTTTCCACTTGGCGTTCTATTATATTCTGCTATATAAATGTGACACCATTAAAAGTGTCAACAGGAAACACAAAAGAATTTATAATATATATATGTATGTGTGTGTGTGTGTGTGTGTGTGTGTGTATATGTAACAAGGGATTCATATACAAATACAGAAAGATATGTGAACAAGAAAAAGACAGAAACCTGAGAGTATAATGGTAGATTTGCAGATGAATTTCACAAAGAGTTTATCTAATGGACAATTAATGTATATAAAGATGTTCAATTTTGTTAGTAATAAAGAAAATACAAGCTTAATCCATAGTGTATTCTTAAAAAAGGATAGAAACTAACAAACATTGATACAGATATGTTATATGACAGTGATGACAGGGGAGCATAATAGTGGAAATTGCTACAATCTGATTAGGAAGACCTACTAAAGCTGAACATATGCAGACCCTGTGACCCAGCAGTTGCTCTCCTAGACATGTGTTCACCATATACACATGTACACATGTTCATCAGAAGTAGGTGTTAGGTAAGATAGGTAGTAAAATAAGGTGGGGATGAGGAGGGAGACGTGTTTCACCACTTGATTCAGCAGTCCTGAGCCATCTAATAAGATTGCCAGGTATTCCAAACATCACAAGCAAAGATAGTGCAGGAGGAAGAGAGTTCTTGAAACTGTGTACTGGGAAAGGGAACCTCTGTAGCAATTTCATTAACTAAGACCAAGAGACTTTACTAGCTGAGAAAGAAAGCCTTTGTAGATAGATATAATTCCTAAGATTTAGAAGGGGGAGGAGGAGGGGGAACCTAAAAACTGACTAAAGTATATAATCTCTGAACCCCATTAGTCGACACACTCAGATTAGCTGAGTGCCCACTTGTAGCCTTGGCTCAAGTGTATAGAATCAACTTACTAACAGCTTTATTTCCCCTGTATTGGGGGCATTCAGACTAGTTGAGTGCCCGCTTACAGCTTCTCACTTATATGTGTTTCATAAATAAACTTGCTATCTCTTTTCACTATATGTGTTGTCTCTCCTTTGAATTTTTTCTTGTGAGCAAGGCAAGAACCAAGGCACAAGCGTGCGGGGGAGGCCCTGACTCGGATCTTTCCCTGGTAACATAGGTACTAGTATCATCTGCACTGGCATTGTATTTTAATAGTCTCAAATTGCAAACTATATAAAGGCCTATTCACAGTAGAGTAGATAAATAAATTTTGATATGTTCTCTCTCACACACACATACAATATTCCACAATAATTAACCCTTTAGAACTACTTCTAGAAAATATATATGGATTCACCGCACAAACCTAGTATTGAGCAAAACAACCCAGACACTGGAGTACATTCTGTCTGATTTCAGTTATATGAATTACAAATACAACCAAAACCTAATCAGTGGTGTTGGCAGTTGGGTAAGTGGCTACTCTTGATGGGAGTGGGAGATAATGAAGAAAACAAAAAGAGGATTTGAAGTTTATTCTTGAAGTTCTATTTCTTGAACTGAATGGTAGTTACGAGCATGTGTTTAGTTTATAAAAACTTAGTGGTCTATATATTTGTGAAGAACATACTTTTCCACAAATATTTTATACTTCACTACAAAACTGAAGGAACGAAAGAAAGCTCAAACTTAGACAAACCTATATCTAACCACATGCATTCAAACAACCTATTTTTCTATCTCTCACCAGCTGAGGTATTCATTATCCAGAATCCTATGTCACCATTACTTTTTATGGAGTTTTATTTGCATTTCTATGTATTCCTAAAGGTATTTTTAGAAATACATATACTTATGAGTAGTTTTTAACTTTATAAAAGATACTATGCTGTATATGTAATGGCTCATGAAATTCACTACCTTTTTCCATATGATATTATATTGTTAAAATCAAGATTTGAATACTAAATTAGCACAATGCAGTGTCTATCCAGGCATGCATGTGTACCTGTATAAACACACGGGTTTATCTAGAATATTTATATTATTTCTAAGTTAAGTTCAAATCTTGTGCTCTGCTATCTGACTTGTTAGGTGTATTGTTCAATGACATTATTAGAAAACCTGTTGTTTACGTAAGAAATACGATGTACTTTCTATCTGACTTCTGTTCAAATTTAAGTACATATAAATACTAGTTAAAAATAAAGTAGTTTTTGAACTTAAAGAACTACAGTTAGTTTCCCATTTTCATTAGCATTATTTTGCATCAGTACACTAAATACACAGACAGATTAACAATCACTTTCTAGGTCATAATACTTCAACTTTTATTGATTATAATAACTAGATATGTTGAGGACATAATATGACTTATAGTCTATATGAATTCACAACACGAGGTCTGTCTGAAAAAAGTCCAGGCATTGTTAATACCAGAACGGTTTGCATGGCATCGACGTAACCTGCCAGCCAAGGAGAGTGGACTAGAATGTGCATGCATGAACAATGACAACTTCACTGTACTACTCTTTGGGAACAGTAGACACCGTTGAGGGAGCATGTGTACTGTGTGGCTGTTGCATTAAAAATGACTGAGCAAGTAGAACAAAAGATATACATCAAATTTTTGGTTAAGCTTGAATATTCCTTCACAGAGACTATTTGGATGACTCAAGAGGGCCACAGCTATGGACAAGTAGTGATTGACAGCACCATGATGACAACGAGCCCACTCATCCATCACATATCTTACAGAGTTTTTTCAAGAAACATCTAGTCACCCAAGTGTCTCAGGTCCTTTACAGGCCAGATTGGCATTCTTTGACTTCCAGCTTTTCCCAAAACCAAAATCACCTTAAAAGGGAAGAGATTCAGACTATTGATGAGATTCAGGAAAACATGACAGGGCAGCTGATGGCAATGTAGAGAACTGTGTGAGGTCTCAAAGTGCTTACCTTAAAGGGGACTGAGGCATCATTATCTTATGTACAATGTTTCTTGTATCTTGTATAAATGCCTCTTTTTCATACTACATGGCTGGATACCTTCTGGGCAAACTTTGTATGTTTAATAAGTTTTAGTATATACAAAAGTTGAAACTAATTTCTTAATTAATCATAACAACTAATAATGTTGTAAGAGCACACTGATGCATTCGAGCGTAATTTCTTATGTTAAGTGCAAAAGTCCTATTACTATATTTTTAGTCACCTGGGTATATAATAGGCTAAAATCATAATTTTAAAATATCTGTATTTATTAGAAAAGAAAAGGAAGAGTTGGCATGCACAGTGAAATACAAAATTGACAGTGGAGAAAATGGTATATTTAAATCTGTCTTTGACATAATGTATCATGTACATAGGATCCTAGTGGTAACATTTATTCCCAATAGTAAAATTAATTTCTAGTAGTAACATTTTCAAGGCTGGTTGGAGATGGAAATATGTTTATTTGATGAGAAATAGTGTTTCTTGGAAGATTTTTTACATCTGCAGAAAATGGAGACATTTAGCCCTGTGGAAGTTTGTGTCAAATATTATAATTTATAAGGAAGTGCCTAAATGAAACATAGTTTATTTCACAGACCTTCATTTTTATATTATATGCAAAATGGTAAAAATTTCCTCATAATTAAATATACATCTGCCTTTCTTTTGTCAATACAATCTATTTCCAACTGAACAAAAAGTCCTAAAATTGTTGTAAAAAGTGGTATGATCTTTTTTAAAATTTGTTCAAACTTGCATCGGAAAGTAGGCAAGATTCCTATTTGTATGTGCTTTTTAGTGAAATTTCTATTAAGCCCTTCCTAAAAAGCTGTATTAAATAATTTACTTAAGAATGAATGAAGATAAGAAATTTTACTAGATTTGGCAAAGCCTTACCTAAGCAGATTTTCCCTCCCCTGTTTTTGTACCCTGTTGATAATTAGTTCTTTTGACAAGGTGAAAAACAATTAACATATGTTTCTTTGAATCATGGTACAATTTTTTTGGACAAATATATAGAGAATACATGTGATCTGAAGTGAAACCAGAGACTGCTTTCTAACATATTTGCATTTTCCAAGAGACATTAATACTTTTTTCCACTGCAGTCATGTCTTTATAATTCTGCATTTAGAATGATGATAATATGGTATAATAATGCATTAATAACCATTTTACTTATCTTGTTAATATGTGGTCAATTTTTATAACAACCTGTTTTTACTATTGGGTGGCAACTTTGGATGTAATTTGACATGGGTCCTGGAAGGAAACTCAGTTCAGAATGCTGAAATAACAGAAAAGATCAGGTGGGAAATTAGACTTTCAAAAAGTGGAATTCTTACCCAGTATCAGCATTACTAATACTTCAATAATACAAGTGAGTGTAATGAGCAGAAAAAGCAAGGACGCATCTGAGACAACCATTGCAGTCTCATCCTCCCTTGTCTCATCAGAATGCACTTTTCAGCATGGATTAACAGGAGAAAAGCCGAAGTTGTCATGGGGCTACACACTTTCACAGAAGGGTGAAGCTCCCATCTCAGCATGACACACCCTTATGTTATACTCACTTCATAACTTATGTGACATTTTCAAGAAAATCATGCTCCCGAAACTCATAGGTTCCATGTTAGTTTAACATAGGCAAGCCTGCCCTGGCTGGTGTAGCTCAGTGGATTGAGCGCGGGCTTCGAACCAAAGCATTGCAGGTTCGATTCCCAGTCAGGGCACATGCCTAGGTTGCAGGCCACAGCCCCAGCAACCGCACATTGATGTTTCTCTCTCTCTCTCTCTCTTTCTCCCTCCCTTCCCTCTCTACAGATAAATAAATAAAATCTTTTAAAAAAGATATATATATAAAAGATAGGCAAGCCTAACATGGACCAATGGAACAGAACAGAGAGCCCAGATATAAACCCAAGTCTCTACAGGCAATTGATATTTGATAAAGGAAGCAGCAACATAAAATGGAGTAAAAATAGCCTCTTCAACAAATGGTGCTAGGAGAACTGGACAGCTACGTGCAAAAAAATGAAACTAGAATACCAACTTGCACCTTATACAAAAATAAACTCAAGATGAATAAAAGACTTAAATATAAACCATGACACCATTAAAGTACTAGAGGAGAGCATAGGTAGGAAAATCTCAGATATATCACGCAAAAACTTTTTTACAGACATGTCCCCTAGAGCAAGAGACATAAAGGAAAGAATAAACAAATGGGACCTCATCAAAATAAAAAGCTTCTGCACAGCTAAAGAAAACAGTATCAAAATAAAAAGAGAATCAACTGTATGGGAAAACATATTTGCCAATGATACCTCAGAC
>PVIA01006955.1:0-13879 GCA_004024845.1 Tonatia bakeri | reverse complement strand
GCAAAATATATAAAGAACTTACATGATTACACTCTAAGAAGACAAGCAACCCAATTAAAAAATGGGCAAAGGACTTGAACACACACTTCTCCAAGGAGGACATACAGAAGATCCAAAATCACATGAAACGATGTTCAATATCTCTAGCTATCAGAGAGATGCAGATTAAAACCACAATGAGGTACCACTACACACCAGTCAGAATGGCCATCATAAGCAAAACAACAAATAACTGTTGGAGAGGTTGTGGAGAAAAGAGGACACTAGTGCACTGTTGGTGGGACTGCAGACTGGTACAACCACTATGGAAAACAGTGTGGAACTTCCTCAGAAAACTAAAAATGGATCTGCCTTTTGACCCAGCAATTCCACTGCTGGGACTATATCCTAAGAATCCTAAAACGCCAATCCAAAAGAACCTATGCACCCCAATGTTCATAGCAGCACAATTTACAATAGCTAAGTGCTGGAAGCAACCTAGATGCCCATCAGTAAATGAATGGATCAAAAAACTATGGTACATTTACACAAGGGAATTCTATGCAGCGGAATGAAAGAAGGAGTACCTACCCTTTGCAACAGCATAGATGCAACTGGAAAGCATTATGTTAAGTGAAATAAGCCAGGCAGTGAAAGATAAATACCATATGATTTCACCTTTAACAAGAACCTAAACAACAAAACAAAGAAACAAGCAAAATACAGTCAAAGACACTGCATTAGAGGACAGGCAGACAGTGACCAGAGGAGAGAGAAGAGGGAATTTCAGGGGAAAAGGGGAGGGGTTTACAGGAACAAAGTTAAAAGACACATGGACAAAAACTAGGGAGAGGGTGGTAATGGGAGGGAAGTTGGGAGGGAGAGGTGGGTGGGCTTGATGGGGAGTAAAGGGGAGAAAACTGTTCTTGAACAATCATTAAAATAAAATGGAAAAAAAAAATGATAGGCAAGCCTAGACGTACTACGGACATGCTGGTAAAGGGATTACATGTCTAAGGACTCTCTGACTGACAAATTCCACTAGTTAGTGTTCAAGGAAGTCTGTCTTTAGAAGGTTTATAAGGTAGAGGGTATTAAAGAGTCTACTTCCTTCTTTCTTTGATGGGAGAATCTCTCTTTGTAAAAAGACAGAAAAGATTGAACATCTATTGCTTTCATTTTGTCTAAGCATTATTGAAAGTGGAAGAAAACCAGACAAAGTAATAGAAGCTGGCAGTAAAAAGAGAAATACTTTGCTTAGGAAATAAAATACCAAAATGAGGGATAAAAGTTTGGGGAAGAAAAAGGAAAGCATTTAAGAAAGTATTTGCCTATTTGCAAATCTACCTATATCTACACTATAAATATCTACAATATAAAAATGCATGATTAGTGTCACCTCCCTGTGAAGAACTTTTTAGTGGCATGCTTTGGCTTTATTATTGCTCTAGTTTGTTTTGTTGTTTTTTTGATGAATGTTACTAAGGGTTTTAAATCCGATACCAGGGTACTAAAAACATAGTAGAAATGCTGTGCAAAATAAATAAATTGTATTATGTTTTGCCAGGGCAATAGCCACTGAAATGATTGAGAACATTTTGTAATCACTTCCTGGAGAAATGTTATATGTTGATTTTAATTCTTTAAAAAGTAATATGGAACAAATACAAAAATAATATAGTTATAAAGTACAAATTATTATACCTAAAATGATTAGGCTAACATACTTTATATGGGTGGGTGTCCTACATGGTATTAAAATCTTATCACAGTAAAATCAAAGCAATAAAGAAATAATGTTCTTGCATATAACATTACTCTTGAATTGTCCCTAAGAACAAAATAATGGTATTTAAAGAGAAAATACAATAAGTTTCATGAGATTTGTCTATGTATGTAGACTGTCTAAATAAATTTTCACCATGCTTCCAATGCCTGTCTAAAGTACCTCTGTCAAATGTAAGTCACCTCCTCCCTTTCTCCACACAGTATCAGAAGAATATTATTAAATGCTAAGGTATTGGGTGAATCTCTATTGAAACTCTCTAAAAGTAGAAATGGTTTAAAACTATTTTAATTAGTAATTGACCAAGAACATAATGATGTGTATATGTTTATTCAATAAATGATTAAGTTAATGGCTGTCCATTAAGAGTTATATGATCCTTTGTGGTAGGCATTGTGTTGGATTTAATTGTGAAGATATTGAAAAATTCATAAACTTATAACTACAATTGAGTTAGCCTCTTTGATTCTTCTATCTATGGAGTGTACTTGATTTTTCATACATCTGATATTTTTATAAGATTTTTTAAATCTTTCCTTCTGCCCGAGCTGGTGTGGCTCAGTGGATTGAGTGCAGGCCTGAAAACCAAAGGATTGCTGGTTTGATTCCCAGTCAGGGCACATGTCTCGGTTGTGGGCCAGGACTCCAGGAGGGGGCACTAGAGAGGTAACCACACTTTGATGTTTCCCTCTCTCTCTTTTTCCTCCCCTTCCTCTCTCTCTCTAAAAATAAATAAATAAAAGTCTAAAAAATCATTCTTGTGATATTGCAAGATTATGTTTAGTCATATATTCTTTCTTGATTTTGCAGTTTCCCATAAACTGGATAACTGCTCAAAAATCAGACCTTCTTATTTGCAATCCAGGAAAAAAAGTCTATAGCTCATTCTCAAATGCCAAGTGCTGAAACACAAGATCACTAAGCAGGATGACAGTTCAGTGTTTAATGAAAGGATTTGAAAAATACTGACAGAAATAAAACATGTGTGTCATATCTAAAATGCTATCATTCTTTCTGGATAAAAATGAGTCAGGGACAATACCCTTATCATATTTTATTGGAAAAAAATTGAAAAAATATTTGAATGAGTAATGAAACATAATTGACATTGATTGATTAATAATAATGGTGAGGAAAGGAATAATGAAAGTATAATAAGTAATTCACATCAAAATAGACATGTAGAATTAATAATAAATTTATAATAGTAATAGGCACGGATTCTTATAAAGTCTTAAGTTAAAAATAAGTGTGTTAGTGATTACTACTTTAGTGATTACTACTCCTGAAACTGGCAGAATCAACTACATTTTAAGCTATATTTTGCTATCCTTATCTTTTGTCAGAAATAGATGCAGTGATGGAGATGTACGAGAAGAATATTTATTAAAGGGGGGCCCTGAAATAAATACCAATGGGGGGGTGGTGAGACAAGCAGAATAGAGAGAAATTGAACTGCAAAATATTTGCAAACAAAGGCCTCAAGGTATCCCATGAGCAGTTCTGAAACTAGAATATGCATTTTGAGCCCAATGCTCCCTCCCTGGAGGCAAGAGGCCTGGTTTTTGCAACCTAATTTTGACAAAGTTTTGGATACAATTCCCCTGAGAAAGGGACTTACACTTGAGTGAAACAGCTAACTTAAAGCTAGAATAATTTCTGAAGAGAGACACAGCAGTGAGGTGTCTGCAGGCAACACTCCTAACAGCTGGAAATAAATTAATTAATTAAAAAAAAAAAAAAAGGAAAGGAAAGGAAAACTAATGCCTTGGTCCTGAAAATAAAGGATGGTCCAAAAAACATAACATTCACTTTACCCTTTATTAAAATACATAATATAAAATTTTTTGAAAAAGCAGTAAGTATTAATAACCATAGATTTTGTTTACAGCTATTCAGGTAAAACTTGGCAGGGAAACCTATATACTGTAGTCATATAATGAATTCTTTTGGAGCATTATAAATGCATTTCTTTATCATTGTTTCTCACACTGAATTTCAGTTTCACTTATGATTAGAAGAAAGAAAATATTTACATAGTATGATCGTTAATTTTATGGATCAAGTTGGAGGATGTTTTGTGGATAAGATTGTGGGTGGGCCCTATCACATCAGTTGAAGACCTAAATAGAACAAATACCAACCTTCCTAAAGGACTGTTACAGCAGATTTCTTTTGGACTGGAACTGCACAGTCAACTCTCAGTTGGAGACACAGAGAACATTTTAAAGGGCCAAAATTTTGTTTGTAGCCTCTTATGATGGGTGCTGGCAAAGTAAGGGCAGAGTGGACTCAAGATGCTTGAGAAGAGTCTGGGGTTGGTGGCTCTGGGGAAAGAGCTGAAGGAACAGCCTCTAGGATTCCTGTGCTGAGTCATTCCCCAAACTGCATGAGCCATCTTTCTCAGACAGAGCAATCCCTTCCCAGTGGTATCAGCTTGAGGGGAAGAAATAGCTCTGCCCACAGAAATTACCCTGCCTCACACTGTGGTGCTTAAACCTGACTGCTAATTACAGATTGATTAGATTAACAACTGATCAGATTAATGGTTGATTAGTTTAGCATCTAGGGTAGAAAATATGAAGAAGCAGACAAAATGGGAAGACAAACAGACCTCAGATGAAAGAACAAGACAATTTTCCAGAAAAGCTAAATAATATGGAAGTAAACACTTATCAGATAGTTTGGTGTAGTGATTATAAGGATATTCAACAGCATGAAAAAGACATAGAAACCATTAGAAAGGATCAGTCAGAAATAAAGAATGCAATATCTGAGATAAATAATACATTGGAAGGATTGAACAGTAGATGAAATGAAAGAGGATCAAATTGGTGATTTGAAAGACCAGGTAGAAAAAACAATCATGAGGAGCAGCAAAAAGAAAAAAGAATTTTAAAAAATGAGGAGAGCTTAAGAAACATCTTGGACAACATGAAACATAACAATATCCACATCATGGGAATACCAGAGGGAGAAGAGAATGAGCAAGGGATTGAGAACCTACTTGAAGAAATAATAACCAAAAATTTCCCTAATCTGGTGAAGAAAAAAGTTGCACACGTCCAGGAAGCTCAGAGAGTCCCAACAAGTTGGACCCAAAGAAGCCTACACCAAGACACATCATAATTAAAATGACAAGGCTTAAAGATAAGGAGAGAATCCTGACAGACACAAGAGAAAAGCAGGTCATTTGATTACTCCTCAGAAACATTTAAGGCCAGCAGGGAGTGGTGTGAAATACTCAAGGTGATGAAAAGCAAGGACCTACAACCAATGCTACTTTACCTAGCAATTCTCATTTGAAATTGAAGAAGAAATAAGGAGCTTCCCAGACAAGGAAACACTAAAGGAGTTTGTTAACAACAAACCAATACTGCAACAAATGTTAAAGGGTCTGTTTTAAGAAGAAGAAAAAAAGAGAAAGGAAGAAAAACAGAGGAAAACAATTGAACAATAAAATGGCACTACATACATAACTGTCAATAATCACCTTAAATAAAAATGGCTTAAATGTTCCAACCAAAAGACAGAGGGTAGCTGAATGAATAAGAAAAAAATACCCATATATATGCTTCTTCCATAAGTCCCATAAGATTGAAAGATATACATAGACTAAAAGTAAAGGGATGCAAAAAGATATTTTATGCAAATAGAAAGAAAAAAACCTGGGGCAACAGTACTTATATCTGACAAAATAGACTATAAACCATGGTTATAGTAAGAGGCAAAGAGGGACACTACACAATGATAAAAGGAGCAATCCAACCAAAGGATATAACTTTAGTAAACATTTACACAACCAACATAAGAGCACCTAAATATGTAAAGCAAATCTGGATGGACATAAAAGGAAAGATTGACAGAAATAGAGTCATAGTTGGAGATTTTAACACCCCATTGACTTCAATGGATAAATCTTTCAGGTAGAAAGTCAACCAGGAGACAGTGGCCTTAAATGACCCACTAAATCAAATGGATTTAATTGATATTTTCAGAGCATTTTATCCCAAACCTGCAGAATATACATACTTTTCAAGTTCATGTGGAATGTTTTCTAGGCTAGACCACATGCTAGGACACAAAACATGTCTCTATCAATTTAACATGGTTGAAATCATATCAAGCATCTTTCTCTGACCACACTGCTGTGGAACCAGAAATCAATCATGAGAACACTGAAAAACACACAAAGACATGGAAGCTAAATAACATGTTATTAAACAATGAATGAGTTAACAATTAGATCAAGGAAAAAATCAAAAGACGACTTGAAACAAATGAAAGTGAGGACAAAAAAATCCAAAATCTGTGGGACACTGGGAAAGTAATCTTTAAAAGAATTGAAAATGGATCTGCCTTTTGACCTAGTAATCCCGTTTCTGGGAATATATCAGAAGAAACCCAACACACTAATTTGAAAGAATATAAAACATCATTTCTGTGTTATTTACAATCACCCAATTTATACTTGGGAAGCAGCCCAACTGTCCATAATTAGGTTAGTGGATAAAACACCTATGGGACATTGACGCAATGGAATTCTATTCAGCCATAAAAAAGAAGAAAATTTTACGCTTTGTGACAGTACGAATGGTCTGGAGAACATTATACTAAGTGAAATAAGCCAGTCAGAGAAAGGCAAATACCATATGATTTCACTCATATGGGAAATCTAATGAACAAACTCAACTAACAAGCAAAATAAGGACAGTCTCATAGATGTAGGGCAGATGACAGCTGGAGTAGGGGAGGGTAAAGTGTGAAGGGATTGAGGAAAAAGGACTCATGGATATGGACAACAGTGATGTGATTGTTGGGGGGAAGGAGATACAAGGAGACTAAATGGTAATTGAAAAAATATAATAAAGATTAAATTTAAACAAAAAGAAATAGACAAAACCATAAGCAGAGTTGGAAACATTAACATTCCTCTCTCAATACTGATCATGTAGATAGGATATTAGAAACTATATAAAATATTTTACCAATACTACCAAACGATTTGACCTAATTTATACTTGACCTACAAGACTGAAGAATTAAATACACATTACTTCCCAGTACACATGATAAGTTAGAGTCCTTGGCTATAAAAATATTCTAATTTAAAAAGCACTGTTATCATACACTATTTCTGTCTACAATAAAATGTACCTTGAAAATGATAGCAGGAGGATATCTGGGAAATCTTCCAACTATTTGGTGACTGAACAATGCACTTCTAAATGACTCAGGTTACAAAGAAACAATCTGAAATAAAATTAGTAAACATTTTGAACTAAATGAAAATAAAAACCTAACACATTAAAATTTGGGAGGAATACTAAAAGTAGCGCTTACAATGAAACAGATATAATTAAATGATTTTATTATAAAAGAAAGCAGCTTAATCAATTATGAATTTCTACCTTAAGAAACCAGAAAAATAAAAATGCAATGGATATAAAACAGAGATTTTTTTTTAAAGAAATTTGGTTGCCGATCACAATCACACTACAAGGCTATATCCTTTTTCCTTTCTTTTTGGACTTTTTCTGCTATTCTTCTCTAAAAAAAATAAGCAAACAAACATCAAAACATCCAAAATCTCTGGTTATTGCAAATAAAAAGTTTAAATTCCATTATATATTGTATTTTATTCATTATGCTATTACAGTTGTCCCAATTTTTCCTCCTGTACCAACCCCCACCCAGACCCACACTCCCTACCCTCAGTAATCACCACATCTTTGTCCATGCCCATGGGTCATGCATAGTTCCTTGGCTACTCTATTTTCTATGCTGTACTTGACATCCCCAAGACTATTTCATAACTACCAATTTGTACTTCTTAATCCCTTCACTATATTATTTCCAATAAGAATATTTTGGATTTAGCAAATCATATTTTGGATTTAAAAACAAAAAGGAAACTTACTTTTCTTCATTTCTATAATTTCAGTACAGCAAAACTAATTCTCAATGCAATCTACATGTGCCTAAATGGTAGAAAACGGTCAAGCAAGAAGGAAGTATTGGAAGAAAAGCACACTGACACGTATTTCAAGATACATTCTCATTACACTGAATGTCACATTTTAAATGCACTTCGAAGTGGAATCGACTGAGCCACACACTATACCAATTATTCATATACCAAATTGCACTAAATACATGTATTTTTAAATCTCATGCAACTGCTGAGCAATCTGACATCATTTATTTGTACCACAAAGGTTTTGACCCAGGGAAGAATTTTACCTCTGACCCTACATATCTTTTTTTAAATCCTCACCTATGGATATGTTTATGGATTTTAGAGAGAGACGGGGGAAAGAGAAAGAGAAACATCAATGTGAGAGAGAAACATTGATAGGTTGCCTCCCATATATGCTCTGACCAAGGATAGAACCTGAAGCACTTTTGGTGCCTGGGATGAACTCCAACCAACTGAGCCCCCCAACCAGGGCCATAATTTTACCTTTTTAGACTCAGTCCATTGCTACAGCTTTTATAATCACTGTTAATTCTGATTCTGATACGAGTGTGTTAGGGCCACTGTAACAGGGTACCATAACTGCGTGTCTTAAACAGAAATTGATTATCACACAGTTTTGGAGGTAAGAAGTTCCAGATCAGGGTGACAGTTGGTGGGCAGGGTTGGTTCCCTGGCAGGTCTGTGAGAGAGAACTTGTCTCATACTTCCCCCAGCTTCTGGCTGTTCCCTGGCAACCTTTGGTTTCTGCTTCCTCACTCAGAACTCTGACTTCATCATCACACGGTGGACCTGTGTGTGTGTGTGTCCAAATTTCCCCTTTTTATAAAGGCATCAGTCATGATGGATAAAGTGCCCACCGTACTGCAGTATAACCTCATCTTAACAAATTAAATTGGCTACAACTCTGCTCCCAAATATAGTCACATGGTAAGGCACTGAGTCCAGACTTCAGCATATTGAATTTGGGAGTGGAACACAATTTGATCTATAACAGGCAGTAAACATATTCACTGTTTCTCACAGCTTTCTATAAAAACATTTTAATGTATTTCCATTGCAATTTGAATAAAATTCAACATATTCAGCAAAAACTTTATATCATCTGACCCCTGCTGATATCTCCAGTCTCTTTTCAAACCACTCTTTGCTTTTTATGTTCCACTTATATTCCTAAATTTTCTTTCATGATGATCTTGGCATCAAAATAGCTTCATAGTCACTGTTTTCTCTACCTAAAACACATTCCAGTACAGCCATCTCTTTATTCACTTAGCTAATATAAGTATCTTCTAGGAACATCTTAAAGCATCACTGACTCTTGCAAGTGTTTCTTATGCCTAAACTCTCATTTAAACCAGTAGTTTCATCTGGATAGTCCAGTGGATACTGACTTTGTAAGCATATGACACATTTGAAATCATATATACTGTCTTCTCTGGTGATTGTAAATTACATGAGAGCAAGAAATATGCCTGTTTGTTCACCAGTGTATCCCCAGTGCATGGAAGTAGGGTATCTGACATGTGATTAATGCTCAGAAAGTAATTGCATAAATAAGAGAAGAGTCATATAAGTCAATAGATAGCAACAATGAAGCTGTTCAACCAGTTACTAATTCACAAAATAGTATAATAATCATCCTCATATTTCTCCCCATGCCTAATATAGTCCATGAGACTTTAATAATAACGTATTGCATCTACATTCAAGCAGCATTAACTAATGTCAGTGCTTAAAATATTTCTATAGCCTACCAGAATAACAGTTGCAAAGAAATTTCAGGTTACCATAGTTGGTTTAATTGAACCCATATTGATTCCTGGTGATTATTCTATTCATTTAAAATACCCATAAGCCAGAACATAATAAATATTTGAGAAATGTGTGTCTCCCATATGTTAAATTTATCATTCTTTAATTTTAAAAATATAATTAGTCTATTTTTAAAAATGAAAACTGAGCACTTCAAATCATTTTGTAGGCTGTTTGAAGTGCATTAGAAGGAACAGTTTGAAGGTAATTATAAGTTAACATGGTTCCTGCAAATCATAAGATTTTAACTAATTTTAGAACAATTGATATCATAAAATCTGTACTACACAATTAAATATTTAACTATGTTAAGCATCATGTGGATTTCTATGTAAGTTATTCTTAAGGTCCCTATAGAATAAAAGCTCTTTATTATACAGAGTAGAAAACATAGATAATATAGCCATATTCCTTATAGACTTGGTGGAGGCAGTGTAGAAGGCTCTGAATAACACCTCTTGGGACTTAGATTCTATCATGCTTCTCCTCTCTCCCTTTGCTCCAGCCACACCGACTTTCTTGCTGTATCTTCTATATGACAAACTGATGCTTCCTTGGGACCACTGCCCTTATTCTTCCCTCTGCTGCATGCAATCTTTTCCAAATACCCACATGGTTTCAAGGGTGCATACTGAGACATCATGTTCTCAAGAGGCTTTCCTGATGACTCTCTAATTGCTTAATATTTTTTCAGCTATGTTTATACTCGTAATAGTTTCAGCCATGTAGCATATAGCATGTTTATTGCCTATTTACTCTTTGTTCCTTCCAACTAGAATGAAAGCTTCGTGAGGATAGGAAACTGCTGTTTTGTTACTGTTCTATCCTCAGTGCCTAGAACAGTTTACTGGCATGACATAGTTGGGCCCCAAAGAGCTCTTGCTGAATAAATGAGTGAATGGTGAAAGAATAAATGAATGCATTGAATGTTTCCAAGATTCCATCATTTATCCTGATCCCATGTTTAACTGCTAAGTTGAACAATTTTGATCAAACTATTGATGGACATAATGATACGAGATTTGTAGTCTAGTTACAAAGTAGCCAAAAAATGTGTTTTTATTACTTTTTTTAATCTGGCTATTATTATTTGCAAGTTATCACTGCAAATAACTTGTCACTAAGATACTGTGGCACTAATCTTGTGATTTTTCACCAGAATTTCACACCTATCTTTAATCCTAGTTTCTTATCATGTCCTCGGTCACATCAGAGTGGCCATAGTAGTTCATTTTTTAAAATAACTCAAAATAAATCCCTTTCAAGAAACCACAGCATCCTGATACTGGTAGTAACTAATCCACAGCTTTTAGAAAAGTCAGGTTAGTATTATCTGTATAACTATTAGCAAGAAAATCATAATTGAGTTCATTTGGTTAATATAGCATGGCTTCAGAAAATTAAGGGAAATGAGAGAATTGTGAGTGGTCACAATTCCTAGCCTTTTAAAAACCAACATGGACTTTAAAAAATGGATTTTAGGGCAAGCTTAAACATTACCATATTGTTTGCAGTCATAAATGTGTTTTATGTAGTACACAAAGAGTCTTCAATAATACTGGACATCTCTTTGCCATTATATAGGTGGAAAATCTAGTTGTATTTTACATGGACTCTTTCATTTTAAAATAATTTTAGTAACATCACATAGAAATGAGGGGAGCTTAAGGGGGCTAATGTGTAATGGCAAAAAATAGAGTAAAGATTAAAAAAAGAAATATCTTAAATCAAGTAAAACTACTTCCTCTTCATTTCTATTTTATTTTTGTTTTTTATTAAATAAAACACATAACACATGAAGAAAATATGATCTCTATAGTGCAGAAGTAAAAATGCTATTAAAGATATCATTATAGTTTTGTGCATTAAAACATTTGAAAACATAAAAATTTGATGGCTTAAGTGTACATGAATCAGAACAGCTGAAGTCAGATATTTCTCCCAGTGTTTAGTAATAAAGGAATGAAATAATAGATAAAATATTTATTCATGATTTGCATAGGTATTGCATTGTAATTAGAATAATAAATTATTGATATTCAGCAGAAAATACAATAGATTATCAAATAAGTCATTTAATGTATGTTTTTCTTTTTAGGATCTAAAATAATATATTCTGTAAAGTTTTTTATAAAATACCCTACAGTTTGAAACTAGGGACAGAGAATTACTTTCATAAAAGAAATTACTTTTGTATAAAATAATATTGAATGCTAATTGTAATTGAAAAAATTAATTAAAGCATATAAATCACCATTCATGAGTAGTTTAGTTGTCCCCAAGAAATTCCTTATTACTTCATTAAAAGTCTATATTATCAGTATCTTTCTCTTAAACGTAATGATGCCTCCAAGTAAAAAAAAAACTATATTTCACAGTTTGCTAGCAGACTCTAATTTCAGGTAAAATTTTACAGTGGTTTACCTCCACTCTTTACAGAGCAAAGTTTTATTCACAGCTAATATTAACAGCAATATGTGCATTTAATCATCTTTTAAAAAATTGTCTTCAACAACTGTATTGGGAGTGGTAATCAATTATTTTAGTCTTATAATCCTCTTCAGGTAATTTAATTTAAAAAATAAATTTTCTCATTGTCTGCCTCTTGTTATGGTTGAAAGTGTTACTGAAATTTTACTGTGTGTAGTCAGGCAAAATGTGCATTGAGCAGTCAGAATTCACAGAACACCTTTCCTCACTCTCCCTGCCCTGTCCCCCGCACCCAAGAAGCATGCCACATTTTTCCCACTGACTGTAACACAGTTGTCTAATGCATCTGAGCTTAGTATCAAGTTAATATTTTCTATAAACTATAAGGAGATTAAAAATAGAATGTTATTTTCAGTTGTTAATAATTAGAGTTTCAGAGTCTTGGAAGTTATAAGGCACATATATTGCCAAAGTTCAAGTATTATTTTTACTTGCATGTCATCCTCTTAACCCTCTAGGCTTGGCAAATGTAGTGTTGGGAAGAAACAAATTAAGTAGAGATTCAAGAACTGTACATAATTTGTATTTTTTCTCTCTTTTACCTTTTTTAGTTGTTAAGTCAGTATCAGTGCTTTAACTGGGAATAGATCTAGGTGGAATTCAAGCTCCCTTTTTATTAATCAATAAAATATTGAATGGTAGTTGAAATACATCTGAATTTACTCCAATGGCCAAAAAATACCTTGTCTCCCTTTCTGATCTTTTTATTCTTGGATAAACATAGTTAAAGAAGGCACCAGTTTTTTTCCCTTATTTCCTTAAACCTCAAGTGTTTTTCTGCTTTGAGACTTGGAATACCATAAGAAGGCATAGAAAACTAGAATGTAGAAAAAAATATAACATTAGCTAAAATAGAAAACAGAACTATCTAGAGAAAGAGTGAATAGTTTTGATTTAAAATTTATTAAAGGACTAATTTCTATTTTCCTGTGGATCATAAAATTATAAACTATTAAAATTTAAGGGTTCCTAAAATGTCCTACTTTAACCTTTATATTTTTGCAAATAAGAAAGAGAGGAAGTTATGTATTTATTTATCTACTTATTTATGCATTTATTTATTATTTCTTAATAGCCATCATTGAAAAATTATTTATTAAATGCATGCTGCATGTCCAAATATTTGTGTCCACTCATAAATCATATGTTGAAGTCCTACTGCTCAACACTGTGGTATTAGTACTTGGGACCTTTGAGAGGCTTTGCCCTCATAAGTAGGATTAGTGCTCTTACAAAAGATACCCTGGAGTTCCGGCCAAGATGGAGGCATAGGCAGTCGCATTGTGCCTCCTCGCGCAACCAAGACTGAAGACAACAAAGATTGAGAAACAATTAACAACCAAAACAGAGAGAAATTAATTGAACAGAAGTCGGGCTCCAGTACATCCAGACTGGTAAGGAGCGGCGGAGTCGGGAGGCCTGCGAAGTGGGGTCGAGAGGCGCTGACTGGCAGGCGCGGGCGCGCAGGGCGCAGACGGCAGCGGACGGACCGGTGGTGGACGCTGGGTGCGGAAGCGCGGAGGTGACTAGCAGACCCAGCGAGGGGCGCAGGGCAGCTGGCTGTCCGCAGCCACGCGTTTGCACACAAATAAGTGAAAACGGGCAGCGCCGCAGCATTTCAAAGCTTAAGAGTCCCGTCTGGGAACTGAGGCCGGGAGACTCTCCCAGCCTCACAGGAGACTTCTCGGGGAAGCCCACAGAGTCCGAGAAAGTACACCAGCCCACCGCCCGGGAGCCAGCACAGCAAGGGCCCAGTTTGCTTGTGGGAGGCAGTGGAGGGAACGGAAGTCCTAGAGAGAGCGGAGCAGGCGCCATTGTTCCCTCTCAGACCC
>PVIA01006954.1:0-89795 GCA_004024845.1 Tonatia bakeri | reverse complement strand
CAGCATTCTGGAAGCTCCCTGTGTCATGACTGTGGGGAGTGGGTCCGCTGTGCTCACGGTCACAAGCCCAGCACCTGACCCTACACTGGGTGTCTATTAGGTGCTGATGGAACATTTGCTTCATGGATGAAGGAGGCCCACCCTTAGCACACCAGGCTCCGTGTCACCTCACCAGTCCCACCTCCCAACCACAGTCCCGAAGGGCTGTGCTCTCTACGAGCCTCCCCCATGTGCGTTCCTGAATCCCACAGTCCTTCAGGGCTCTGCTGAGCACCCGTCCTTGGGCAAGCCATCCCTGATCCCCAGCTGGCCTCCAGCCCCTTGCCCCAGCTCCCAGCGCCCTCTGGACTTTTCCCTTGGCTCACGCCTCCTTCCCCAGGACGGAGCCTCTGCTGTCTTTTCTGTACCAGTTCCCAGTGCCGGGCGCAGCTGGGCACACGCAGTGCTGCTCGGCAGATTGAGTTAGTTGGCTGAGTGGTTTCGTGCCCTTACACAGGGTCTGGCACAAACACCACAGCTTTTTTATTACAGTCTTTTATTGCAAAAATCATAAGCATGTAATTCTGTAACATAACAATGTCATGCTCAAGCACACCATATGACATTTTAGGTGAAATGTCCAAATTAAAACTTTGAATTATTGCAGTCATATTATTACTCTACCAACCACACTCAGGCAGGCCTTACTTCTGCCGGAGCCTGTATTTTGGACCCATGCAGGGGACTCTGACCTGGTCACTGGTGACTCTGAATGTCCCTAAATCTGCGGGCCCGGTGAGTTGGCGGGACCTGACGTTGAAACCCTTTGCAGAACTGTGACCTCTGGGGGCCGCGGGGATGCCGCCTGCTATAGTCGGGGCATTTCTCCGAGGCTGGTGAGTGAGCGCGCCCCCGCACGGGGTGGGGGGGCACACCCTGTAGACACACAGCCGTGTAGACACACACCTGTCTCCAGAGCAGTGACCTTGGTTTGAGTCGCGCCCCCCAACAAGCGATGTTGAAGTCCTGAGCCACAGTGCCTTGCAGGTAGCCTTACATGAAAATACGGTGCTTGCAGGTGTAGTCAAGTTGAGATGAGGTCGTGCTGAGTGAGGGCAGGTCCTGATCCAGCGTCTGGCATCCCAGTCAGAAAGGTGGAGCTCGGACACGGAGACAGATGCACAGCACCCTGTGAGGATGCGGCCCCAAGCTGCGGAGCAGCTGGGCTGAGGGGGACTGGGGACAGGCTTCCCTTGGGAGCCTCCAGAGCGAGCTGGCCCTGCCGACACCTGCATCTAGACTCCCGGCCTCCAGAACAGTGAGGGAATAAACTGTTGTTCTGAGCCATCCAGTTTGTGGTGCGTTTCTATGACCACCCTCGACAACTTAAATACAACAGAGGAGACACTTTCATAACAGACTTTTCGGGAAGATGAGTCTTACCTCCCTAAACCCAGATTCTGACTCTGCAAGCCCTCCCCAGCCCCTCGCCTGGGACCTGGGCACATGCTGTCCGTTACTCCTCGTCACAGGTTCACGGAAGGAACTGGGGTTTCCTTTGCTTGAAGGCTGGGGCCAGTGGAGCTCAGAGCAGTGAGCGCCCTGCTCAGTCACCCAGGCGGAAGTCGGGGAGCAGGGCCCCAAACCCCGGTCTCTGATGGGAAGTCTCGGAATCTTCCCATGAACACAGAGTCACGGAACATGGTTAATGCCCTGTCCCCACCCTGGTCCTCAGGACACTGTGGTGCGCCACACCCTTGGCTAGAGTCTGAGTTCACCTCCACGTTCAGTCCTTTTCGGGGCTCCAGGTCTCCACGCACGTGCCCGGCAGGCTGCAAGGGGGTGCAGCTGCTGGAAACACCAGCAGCTACTTCTGGGCAGCCGGGGTGAGGATGGCAGAACCCATCTCAAAGAAAGTAGCGGCAAGACAGAAAGAAGCTGTTTCTGAAACTGGGGTGCAAGTCAAGCACTCAGGAATTGGAGGCGCCTGACTGGCAAGAGAGGGGCCCTGGGGAGGGGTGGAGATAGGGTCACCAGATTAGGAAAAAAAAAAGGCTCCCAAATTTGAATTTCAGATATCAATGAGTAATTTTTTAGTATCGCAGGGGACATACTTTAACTAAAAAAAACTTCATTTCTGAAATTAAAATTTAACGGGGTCTCCTGTATTTTTACTTGCAGACTCTGGCGACCCTAGCTGGAAAGGAAAGAAGGCACGTCAGGGGCACGGGGAACAGAGGTCCAGGAGGACACAACACAGCTCCCGTGGGGGAGACGTCTCCCCCGGAGCCCGGGGTGGGCCGTGTAAATCCAGTGAGTAGGGGCCACCTGCCACCCTGGCAGAGCCATGGCCAAGGCCTTGCTGGGGAAGTGCAGGGGCCTGGTCCTGCCTGCCCTAAAGGTCTGGCCAACAGCAAGGGCAGCTTCATCTGCAGAAGTGGGGCCTGGCAACCTGTGAACACCTTTGACACCTCGAATCCCACAATAACGAGAGGAAGGGGTAAACAAGCAGAGGGTAGGCACCAGGGCGTCTGAGCCCCCAACCTGGAGCCACCCTGACACTCTAGGGCATGGCAGGACCAGCGCTGGCAGGTCAGCGCGCCACCAGGCTCGAGCGGAGGGCCTGGCCTGTGACCCAGGGGAGTCATGGTGGCTGGTGTGGAGGAAGGTGGTGCTAGGACCTCACTAGAGGGACCAGAGTGAGTGGACACCCTGGGCGGCCCACACTGGGGAAGGGAGCATGGTTGTGGCGAGGACAAACTTTTCAAATCTCACAGCGTGGTGGCTGGAATGACGGTCTTACAGGAGCTCCTGGGATCCGCACAGAGTCTCCTAGAGAGAGCCGAATCTGCAGGGTGCCCCCCAGCTACTGGAGGCCAGTGCCGGGCGGCACCCCCCTTTCCCCAGAGTGCTGGAACCACGCCAAACCTCTCCCACCTCCCATCCCCACCACAGAAACTCACCATCAAGTCAGGCAAGAAAAGCAAACTGTTTATTTACACCTTGGTCTGTACATTAGTTCCCGGAAAAGCCCGCCTCTGCGAGCCAGCTCCTTCTTGGCTAGAAGCAGGCTGGAGACAGAGAGCCGGGACCCTGGGACCTGGCCTTGGGGCCTCATCCCACTCTCCCACCAGGGGCCTGGAGGGGGAGGCCTCACCTGAGCCCCAAAGCTAACCTGCTTCCAGGTGGAGGGTCCTAGGGCAAAAGACTCAGGTGGAACCCCACAGACAGGCAAAGTCATCCAACCAACCCTCAGACATGAGGCCTGAGACCACACATGCAGCCTGTTCCCTTTGGGCCCCAGGGGACCCGGCCGGGGAAACAAGACGGGACAGACGGGCGCCAGCAGGCCGCAGCGAGTGGGCAGCAGCGCACACCTGATGGCGGCCCGGCCGCTGTGGGGGTTAATGGCACCCGGATCTGAGCACCTTCAGCGGGCGAGGGAGAGCTTGGCAGTTGTTATGGCAGACAGGGGCAGCAGCGAGAAGCCTCCTCCACCTGCCCGCTTGTCCGAAGTTGTCCTAGATCCCGGACAGCAGCGGCTCGAACCCAGGCCCAGTGCTGCAGCCACACAGCTGGAGCTCCCTCCGGGGCCCTAGGAGCGGGGGCAGCCCCGCAGCATCCCTGCCGGGCGGAGGCCCGGGTCAGCCAGGTGCGCGCCGCCGTCTGCACATGTTGACGCCAACACAGGGAGAGGTTTGCGGGAGACGCTGCTTTACACACTGCCACCCCTTCCTGGTGTGCGGGCTTCTAAACTCGCCGCAGGCTGGACGAGGGACCACGTGGGCCCCGGGCTCACAACCAGAATGAAGAATCCTGTACGAAGTGAGCGCGTCTGCATGGCTGAGCGAGCGAGAGGGCAGAGGAGCCTGACCCTGCGGGGGAGCAGACCCTCCCGGCGGAGGCACGTGGACACAAAGTGGAACACTATGTGCACATTTACAGGGCTCGGGCCGGGCCGGGCCGGGCCGGGGCCAAGGACAGGACGTAGAAAAGGGGGCAGTGGTAACGGGGAAATCCTGCACAGCGGTGACAGGGGGCAAAAAGGCACAAGGACAATGACCCCAAACCATGCAGACGAACACAGCCTGCGCAGCGCGGCAGACAGGGGGTCCGGTGGGAGGCACGGGCACTGGGGCAATGGCACTTAGACCCTGTGGGGGGCCGAGATGCCACTGCCAGCCCCTCTGGTGGCCCGGGGCAGACAGCCCTCCGTCAGTCACAACGGAAACAGAAGCGAGGTTGGAACATCAAAGTCATGTGGCGTCACGCTTCGCAAGGGTTCACGCTTTCAGGAGCAAACCTTTCTAGAAAGCAGTCCACTTTTCCAGGTGGGCAGTGGCCTGGCGGAAGAGCCTCCGAGTTGTCCTGCCATGCAGGTTGGGCCGGCCTCCCTGCCCCTTGCCCTTTCTCACACCCGCAGACGGCAGGAGGGTAGGGCCGGAGGTCCCTGGGGTCAGTGCAGGGAAGGGACCTGCTCTAAGTGACTGGGGAGGGCGTGGCCCCCACGCTCGAGGCCCTTCAGCTGGCACACAGTCTCCCCAGCACAAACCAGAGTCCTAGGGGGCTGCCCCAGGCCTATGGGATTGAGGGCTGGGGGGGCGGCAGCACTGTGTGGCCCTCTCCTCCATCTAAAACCTGCCCCCCCACCTTTAAAAGAGACACTGAAGATGCGCCAGGACAGCAAAGTCATTTCCTCGGCATGGTGGCCGTCCACAGTGTCCTCCGTTCCAGTTGCACCTAAGATTAGCTTTTAGGTTTACATTTGCTAGTATATTAAACACCATGCCCATGGAGCACAAAAAGAGGGCTAATTTCTCCCTGAGCCACAGGCCCACTCGTCCCTGCAGGCCTCTGTCTGTTAGGAAGTCCCTCGTGGCAATAAGAGAGCCCGCACTGTGCCCCCCTTGACCCCCAGACCCCCTTGGGCCGGGAATCAGACTCGCCAGGGCAGCAGCCCCTGGGGCCTCCTGGCTGCAGGCCGGGTGCTGGTTTGGCTGCAAACAGGGGAGAGGCTGGGGCAGCCTTCACCCACCCTGGTGAAAACCGACTGGAGGCAGAGCCCGCAAAGCCAGCAGCCCCCGCAGCTCAGCTGGGGGAGGAGGTGACTGCTGTTTCTGAGGCTGCTCGTCAGCTCCCTACCCTGCTCCCACAGCCCAGCACGTGCCACCCACTGACTGCCTGGGGGCCAGGCGGGCCTGCCCACTCGGAACTGCTAACTCCTGGGCTGCTGACAAGCGCTGGATCCACCAGCTCCTGAAGGCATCTCACCTCCCATCCTGGGGGCAAGGGACGCGCTAACCTCTCACCATCTGACTTCCCATCAGGAAAAGTGACTGACACCCCAGCGGCTTTTGGCCAGCACCTGGGTTAACAAGCCCAGCAGCCACCCACACCCCCACCCCCGGCCAGCACACAACCCTCTCTGCCGGGGCCTCAGCCCGGGCTGCATGCTGGCATCGCCCTGGGAGCCCTTTAAACCTGTGGACACCTGGGCCACACACGCACCAATTAAATCCCAACCTGGCGGGGGCAGGGGGGGTCAGCCCAGTCAGCAGAATTTTTAAACCTCCCGGGTGGCGCCAATGCAGGAGCAGAGTTGAGAACCAGTTTCAGGTCCAAGGGCTTCGGAAAGTGCTCGAGCCTCGTGTTTTTAATAGGTCAGAAATAAAGTCAAGCTAAAGGAATTTCTCTCTTACGATTTGCAAAGACTCTGACACATTTAAAATAAGATACTTTGTCTAAGGTTGGCCAATTCAAAGTTTAAAAACCTTTTTTTTTTTACTAGGACTTTGAATCTATACTTTCCCACAGAACAGGGCCCACTTAACCCAGAAAGTACTTCCTTTGCTATTAGATACTGTCCATAAAACTAGCTCTCAGGTTCAGCGAATTTTGTCCGGTTTTGACTTGAACCCAAGGATGGCCCAGTGTCTGCACAGTGTGACTCTGCTGCGGGAGCCCCCCACACACACACTTCTATACTTCAGACGAGGTGGTGCCGGCCCGCCCCTACATGGGTTTGGCAAAAACAAAAATCAAGACCCACGAAGGACACCCAGTTAAATTATAACAAATTACAATCACCCGGGGAATCCTTTGAACATTCTGATGCCTGGGCTGCACCCACACCAACGAAATCAGAACCTCTGGGGATGTGACCTAGGTATCAGGATTTCAAAATCCTCTCCACTTTAAATACGTGCCAAGTATTGCACAGAACATACTCCTACTAAAAAGTATTTGTCGCTAACCTGAAATTCAAATGTACCTGGACATCCTGTGTGCCAGCTGACAGCCCCGGTGCTGCGAGGCAGGAGCAGAACTCTCGCTCTGAGAACCGGTGAGGGAGGGTGCACAGGAGGAGGGCGGGTCGGCTCTGCACCCACCCAGGGGGGCACAGCTCCCACACGGCCCGGGGCGGGAGGCCGGGCGCCCAGGCCGTCTGCCCTCCTTAGGCTAGCTTTCAAGCGCAGAAGAGCGTTTTTTAAAAGTGTGATTTTAAAAAGCCAATTGGACAGACTAAGTTTTATACAAGGTACTCTGGCTGAAGTCAGAAGGGTGGGTGTAACTTTAGGTGTGTGTTCCTGGAATTCAGTCTCACATGAAGCAGAGACTATTCCCTCTTCCCGAGACCCCAGGACCCACACCAGGTCCCCAGGGGCCTTTCAGACGGGTGCTTCCTCGGAGTGTTCATGGCCCCGCCTGCCACTCGGGCCTCTCTGCGGCCTTCTCGAGAATTCCACACCAGGGCAGCTAGAGAGCACATGCAGCTCTCCACACAGAGCGCTTGTCTCAGGGGCAAGTCCCGAGCAGGCCAGCTGGCCGTCACTTGGCTGGCCTCTTGGCAGGACTCCTTCCCACTGAAGCCCAGACCGAAGCCCTCAGGCCACGGTTCTTCCCTCCTTTCCCTTAAATTGTGGCCACGCCTTCCTATCAGCAAATTCTCAGGAGACCCACTCCTCAAGTCTCCCTTCCACGGCCACTTCTCAGACCCTCAGGGCAGCCCAAGGAGACCGTGTCATCGAGGGTGAGAAACCCCCAGAGGGCTGACCCCTGCCCTGGCCCTCCTGGTGCGGGCGGCCCCAAGCTCCTGGGTCGAGCCAGTGTGCCCCACCGCTGATGGCACAAAAACAAATCCCGCACACAAGCCCACAAAGAAACCAGAGTCCAACAGAAGCAAAAGTGGACTGCAATGGAGGAAGGTCAGTCATGGCCACAGTCCTGCCACTGTGAGCAGGGACACACCCGAGCCCCCAGGTGCCCTCTATACCCCCACTGCCCTGCCCTCGCCCACCGTCCCCTCTGTTCCCTCCCCGGCGTGCCCAGACGTCCCCTCTGCACTGGAAGCGCTCATGAAAGCAACCTGTGGGGGAGGAAAATAAGGACCATCCACGTGTACGTCTGTTTGGATTAAGGAAACGAATCGGCCCCGCACAATGGAGAAACACTGGAAAAACTCAAAGGAAAGTACCGCACCCACTCCCAGCTGCCTGGAACGAAAAACCGCATTAACAACCCAGAGAGAGAATTCTCACATGTGCCCGAAGATGAAAGGCTAAGGTTTCCCTGAAGCTCCCCCGGCTGACCCCCTGGAGCCCAGCCCAGCCCGGAGCCCTGGCTCTGAGCACCGGACCCAAGGCCCGCTGTCACCAGGCCCTGCTCTCTGCATGGGCCTGGTGAGCCAGGCCCACCCCAGCCTGCAGACGCAGGGTCCACCCTGGCCTCTTTTAAAATGTAGCCAGGGGAAGGACACTGGGGGGCAGGTGAGCATCGCCCCCGTCCCTCAGCCTCCTTCCCCTTCCTTTGAATCTCCTCACCTTACAGCATTTCTCATTGTCTTACAAGCAGAACAAAAACAGGAAGGGAGAGGTAGATAAGCAGGGACGGGCAAGTGCATGGCGCTCTAAAAATGCCGAGAACTCCCAGAATGGAGGGGGTCCCCGCAAGCCTGAGTCCGTGGGGCACAGCGTGCTCAGGCTCCCAGGGGCGGCCTGCCCGGGAGGGGCTGGCGAGGCCCCCTTTGTGTTCCTCCTGCACGCCCCTTCCTCCTCCTGAGTTCAAGCACCTGGACTTCACAGGTGGCCAAAGAGGTTGGGGAGGATGCAGCTGCTGGGCATTCCAACTCCTGGAAAAGATGGTAATTTTGCTCCTACTCCCAGGGGAATGAGGCGATGGGAAAGCCCATCTCCCTAGAGTGCTTCTGAACCCTCATCCCCAGAGGTAGAATCATGTCATCCAGTATCTGAAACACAAGCTTCCAGTTCTTGTTAATACAGCGACTCCTGACTGCAGACCTTGGCCCCTGAACCCCCAGGACCCTCTGCCCCTGCAGAGAGACCACAAAGTGCGCAAACAGCTGACTGCACAGGTGTCACCCCCAGCCACAGCCCCAGTGTGCGCACCCACCCCCCACATTCACACCAGGACACATTACATCGTGGCCAGAGAGACATTTACAGTGGGTGCGTGAGGCCCAGCTGGGGCCGCAGCCTCAGGCAGGGTCTGCCCTTTGGTCCTGGGGTCCCAGGATCCCAGGGTCCAGTGGCCACTCTGCAGCCAGTGTCCCCGTCTCAGTGTTTGATCTCGAGGATGGAGGGGTTGTGGTCCAGGATGGCGAGGATGATCTTGTCCATGTACTGTCGCAGCCGGAAGTTGATCTCCTCCTGCTCCTTGAGGGCTTCCATGAGCTGGTGGAGGCAGGACAGACGGTCAGAGGCTGGATTGGGCAGGGGCCCAGCCGCCCGGGCTCACAGTGAGCCGGGGCTGGAAGTCAGAGCTTCAGCAGACCTCGTGCAAGGCAGCCCCACGGCCAACCTCAGCACTAGGATGCCAGGGCACCATTCTAAAGTCCGGCTCCGCTCACACCCGAGGTGTGGGAGCTATGCAGATGCCCAGCCCCGCCCCCAGAGGTTCTGATTTAACTGACCTGTGGAGGGGCCCGAGGGGTAAGTTTTTGGTAAAAGCTGAGAACGCTGGCCAAAGGCATTTATAACCAAGATTGACATCCCAAGTCCCAGGGCCCTGAGACTGTAAGGCTGTTTCCTTAGCCTGGAGCAGCCCCACGACCGCCGCTGGCCCTGCCTTCGCCCCCCTCCAGGTCAACTCCTGACCAGCCCTTTAGTATGTCATTGAAATCCTGCATCTACCCCTGGCTCACCTGGGAGCTTCTAGGGGCCAGGGGTCAGCTTAGCTCTGTCCCCAGCACAGGGTTAGAGGTTCAGTGACGGTCTTAGATTCGTGTTAAAATGTAACCAAAGTACTCTGGAGGCCTGAACTTTTATAACCATACCCAGGTGGGACAGAGAGAGGGAGCTTTGATGCTTTGGGTCCCTCTCCCTCCACAGGCTCAGTGACCCTGTGCCCTGGTCCCCCAATCTGTTCAGAGAGCCTCCCTGCTATGAGAAGATTTAAGTGAAGACACACCGCCAGCAGGTGCTTGAGAAATGCCAGTGCCCCTCCCATCTTGGCTGGGAGGAGAGGAGTTCAGACTCCGCTGAACTACAGGTAATGAAACCAACTGGCCTTGTCACCACAGTGCCGGCTGAGCTGAGACTCAGATTCCACCCTGCTCCCCAGCCTGGGCTCCTCCCACCACATGCAGGAAAGCAGAGTTGGTTTAATTCTCCCCATGGCTCTGCCACATCACACAGGGTAGTTGCAGATGGGGACTCTCAGGGTCCAGGCCCAGGCCTGCTTTGCCTGCTCTGGCAGCCTGGGGCTCGGCATCGGGGCAGGTCAGGGAGGGGCAGGACTCAGCAGAGGAGGGCCAGGCCCCAAAGAGAGAGCAAGAGCGAATGGCGTTACCTCATCGCGCGAGGCTGTGTCTATTTCTGCAGCCAGAGACTGGGCTTTGGTCTGGGTGGCAAAGAGGTTCTTTGCTTCGTAGAGGCTGAGGCTCAAGATCTGCCCATTCAAGTCATCATTCTGATCCCGCAGCTTGTGGTTCTCCTGGGAGCAGGCCCAAGGCACCGTCAGTTCCCAGAAGCATCCAGCACCCACCGGAACCCACCTGTCTGCATCCACTGTCTCCCGACCCCCACCAGGACTCTCCCCTCAGGTGTGTGTCATGTCAGGACACCCACAGATGATGTGGCCTGTGCCAGGCTTGGGGTGGGGAAGGGCTGGGTCCCGGGAGGTCACGGGGTTCTTGGAAGCCACAGTCCTGCTCAGGGGAGCCAAGTTTCCGGACAGGAGCGTGGTTTCTGGCTACCTTCCTCCCTGGGGTGGGCGAGCCACACTGGACCCCCTGAGGCCCTGTGTGAGGACACTGTTCCCCCACCCCGGTGGGGGGGGGCCTCCCCCAATGACAGCCCTCGGTGAGGAAACGCGGTGCCCTGGGGTCTCCAGGCTGGCAGGCTGGCTCATCTCCCTGGCTCCTCCTGCAGCCGGGCTCAGGAATCCGGCTGTGGCAGCTCTCTCCAGGTGCATCCACACTCCCAGGAGGCCACCCTCGGTGTCCTGCCCAGACCCCCATTTACGAGCCCCGTGCTCTAGTCTTCGCCTAAAGGCTCCTAACGGCTCACACCTGGGCCCTCGGGCGCCCCCTTGTGGATGAGGAGAAGAGCAGGGTTTCAGGATGGCTGTGGGAGGGTGAACACCAGCATCTCTGCCTTGGCGGAGCCAGCTCAGGGGTGTAATCTACACAGCAGTCTCCCGCCCCCAGGGCAAGGCTAAGGGTGGGACTTCAGTAACCATCACTCCTTCCCTTGTTACGGCCCCTCCTGACCCCTCCCCTGACTGGTCTCCGATTCTGGGCGTGCTCCCGGGAACCATTTGAAATGGAACCTGGGGCTCAGGGTCTGCCGAGACCCCAGCACAGGGAGGCACGGATTTTAGGCTTGGTGGAGTCTCATTCTCCACCCCACGTGCCCAGGACAGAAGAGTGGTCTCTGTTTCTGTTCATGGATGCCAAAGAAAGACCTGGAAGCTTCCATCAGCCGCAGCCTGGAGGTGAGCCGCCATGCCTGGGCTGGGAGCGGTGGGCCAGCAGCCCTGAGCACCACGCCGTCAGCGGAGCAGACAGCAAGCAGCGCGTGGGGTGGGCATGGCGCTCAGCCTCGCCCCTCACAGGAGGCCCACCCGCGGGGGCCCGGACACCTGATCGCGCCGACAGAGGCCCAGGGCGCACCTGCTTGAGCCGCCTGACCTCGTGCTCCAGCTCCGCCTCGCGCGCCCTGGCGCTGAACTCGCCCAGGCCCGAGGACGAGCTGCGGCCCCTGCCCGGCCGCTCGCAGTCCAGCTTGTACATCTGCAGGTGCTCCAGCTCCTTCCGCAAGTCCTCGATGAGCTGCGGGGCAGAGGGGCCGGTTGGCAGGAGCGGGGGCACAGGAGGGACCCGGGGCCCTCGGCCCGCACAGCCTGCACCCACCTCCTGCGTGGCCTCCCGCTCCTTTTGGAACTCCAGGCGGTTCTGCCGCAGCTTGTCCATCATGCGCTTGTACAGGTCCATCTCGTCCTTGAGCCGCAGGCTGGTGTCCTCCAGCCGGTCGGACATGCGCTGCCGCTCCTGGAGCCCGGAGGACCGAGTCAGCAGAGTGGGGTGGGGGTGGGGGGAGGGTTCCCGGAGGGGCTCCCCGTGCCCTGGGGCTTCCCTGAGGGTCTGTGTCAGCCACTCAACGAATGGGCAACCAGACCAGCCCCCAGACGGAGCCCTCCGAGTCACAGCCTAAAGAAACATCCAGACCCCTAGGATCCTAGACACACAGCTAGAAACACCTCAGGCCGCTGGAGCCCTTCAACGATGCCAGATGAGACTTGGCTAGAGGGCGGCAGCCCCAACAGAAGCTAACCTTTGTCTCTTGGTTATTAGTTCCCCCCGTTATATAAGGAAATATCTCACTGCAGAAAATTTGGAAAATCAGAAGTCTAGAAAGACAAAGTATCATTCATACTTTGTTGCCTTCTATCCCCAGGGTAATTTTACTAGAGTTTCAGAAACTGGAAACCGAGGTCTCTGACAGCCGACGCTGCCTGCATGCGGACCTGGGGCGAGGCCGAGCCGGGGGCACACACCTCGTCCAGCTTCTCTGTCTGCGACTTGAGCCGGGTCACTGTGGTTCTGAGCTCCGTGTTCTCCTCCTCCAGCTGCTGCACCCTGGGGAAAGTGGAGGGACAACGCGTCAGAAATGGAGGTCATCTGACAGTTTGACAATCTGTGGCGATCCTCTGCTCCCTGGAGGAGGCAAGATACCAGAAAAAAGAGAAAAAATATGAATAATTCCAAATGATATAATACAACCTTGAGCTTCCTGTTACCCAAGGCAAAATGGTAAAGACACTGAGTTGCCATTCTTCTTTTTCTTGATAAAAGGACACACTCGTGTGTGAATAAGAGTGTAGATTCTTTCTGAGCGCACCCTTACGGCCTGATACAAGAGAGGAGACGGTCTCCCCGGGGTTGTCTGTGATGGGCCCTCCTGCTGCAATCTGCGATTCGAAGGCAAGGACCACGTGTGTTTTCCATTCTCCCCCTGCACCTCGCCCGGGGCTGCTCCCTCTGAGCCTCACTGCAGCTGCCTCTGACACCCACAGGACTTGGTTCCAATAGTCAAAATCCTCTACGTTAGCATCCGCCAGGGACTGTCCTGCTGGGAGCCCTCGAAGGGGCAGCCCAGGCACCCAGGTAGGTTTGAAATGTCTGGGAACAGGGGCAGGTGAGCTGGGGTGTCAGTGGCACCAGAACTGTGCAGGGTCGTTTCAGATGTGCACTCTGAGGAGCCACCCCACGGGGAACATGTGGTGGAGGAGGGTGTGAGGAACAAAGCACATCGAGTGACTCCAGGGCAGGGGGGGGGGCTGTCTACATATTCTATGTGAACAGCGCCCTCTGGAGTTGTGCAAGGGGCGCGGGTTAGGAGACAGTTCCCATGAGGGCTTGCTTTCTGTGCTTTGGCCTCTGGCCCACACTCCCTGTCTTCCTCCACCACCTGCTCCCAGACACCTCTCTCAGGCCAGCCAACCGGGCCAGCTGTCAGAACAGACGGAGAACAGTGACCCTTAGTGAGGCTTCAGCCTTCAGAAACAGATGCAAACAGCAGCTACTACAACATGAGTAAAAATTTACATGAGCCCCTGGCTGACAGTGTTAACAAAGCGGGTCTCGGGCACAGAGGAGTTAGGACGGCTCCTCACTGAGCACGGAGGGGCACCAAGTGCCCTGGTTCCCTTTGGTTCTGTGTGACCTAGGCAGGCAGGGAAGCCCCTGCTCCAGCCATGAAGTGCAGGCTGGGAGCCCACCTCCCACCCTCCCTCTACCCTGGGGTGGACCCAGCAGGCACAGAGAGGGCTCAGCTCAGACGCTGGGGCCTGAGTGGGGCTGAGGAGTGTGGGGGCAGCCGGCATCTCCACCCGGGGCCCAGGTGGCCTCCCGGCCTGGCTCAGTGCTAAAGGTAGCCACGGGACGTTGCTGCAGCCCTCACCTGGCAGCAGCGCTCCGATGGGCGTCAGCTCACCACCCTCACGGTCACTGTGGGGACACTGAGGCCAGCAGAGTGGAACCGAAGGGAGGCCAACTGAGAACCCCAGGCTGACACCCCTCTCCCTACTTGCCTCAGGTTCCAGCATCTGTACCAGAGGCCCAGGAGCCCTAAATGCCTGCTTTCCCACTTACCGGGGCCCTTGGGGCCCAGGGTCAGGAGAGAACCTGACAGCAGGGGGAGCTCCAAGCCTGGACACCAGTCCCAGCCCGGGAACCAGGGTGACACCACTGGTTTTTTGGGTGTTTACCCACTCTTTTGTTGACAGACATGCATATTGTTTCCGGTTTTATCTGACACGAACAGTGCTACTGCGAGCATCCTTTCACACGCTTCCCAGGGCGCACACCCACGTGTGCAGGTGTCCGAGGTAGGACTGTTGAGGCACGAGGCTCTGCCTCCAGCTCGGTTCCCCACCTACAAGATGGGACAGCAGCAGCTGCCCCGGCAGCCCGCGGGGGTCAGAGACGAGGCCGTGGCAGGGCCCACCTGGTGTGCAGCAGCTCGATCTCCGTGCCCTTCTCCCGCTCCAGCTTGCTGTAGGCCTCCCGGTGTCGCCGCGCCTCCTCCTCCAGCGCTTGCTCAGCCGTGGTCTCCTGGTCCCTCACCATCTCCTCCAGCTCGTGCACCCTGCGGAGAGGGGCGTGGACCCCAGTCCAGGGCAGCTCTCCTGGCCTGGTCCTCTCGCCCTGACCCAGGCTGTGGCCATGGGGAGGAGCCCTGGTCACTAACTCCTGTACTGTGGGAGGTGGCGGCGTGTTTGTCAGGCCTGGGGGACAGATGAGTTAGAGACACCAAGGCACCTAAGGGGAGGTGTGCCAGCCATGCGTGGCACGGAGGGGCAGACCTGGCAGTGGGTCCAGGGGGAGCGAGGCTTTGCCTGAGGCGACGGGACTCCCGGGGCCGGCACAGGGAGGGATGCCAGGCCACGCCACAGCCGAGTGAAATGGCCCTCAGGTCTCACCTCCTCTTCCTGCTTCTCCCTTCCTAGCCTGCACCTCCTTAGCGAACAACTCAACTCTGGGGCACCCTGACTCTGGCCAGTGGCTCTGAGCATGCCAGACCTGGGTGAGGGCCAGGCCCCTCGGTGGACATTATAACCCCACTACTGGTGGCCTAGGCAGTACCTCGATGTGGGGCGCACTTCCCTGGCAACAGTCCCTCCCTGAGGCCGACCTTCTGCAGGGGCAGCGAGTCTCAGCTGTCACAGGAGGACAACCAAGCGCTACACATGCTAACGCATTACAGGCGGCACTGGGGGGCAATGTTCAGTGGGCCTCCATCGGGAGGAGGGAGCAGCAATGCTGGGACTTTTCCCACCGGCAGCAGGTGGAGGACCCCACTGACACCAGCCTCTCCCTCTGCAGCACTTGTCCCCAGGAGGGGAGGTCAGGACAGGGAGACAGGAGAGTGGGCCCCAGCTCCTGCCTCAGACATGCTCTGGGGCTGCAGGCCTGGGGTCAGGGTCGGGCACCCACTGCCCTCCTACCCCACAGACCCCCCCTCCTGGGCGCTCCGCCTGGGCAGAGCCAGGCAGCAGGGGCCGGCGCACCGCGGGTGCTCAGAGCTGCACACGCAGGGTACCACCCCGGGCTTCTCTTGGGGCCTAGGCAACAGGGACCACCCTCTGTCCCCAGAGCCACAGCCAACACCCCGAAGCCAGGCGACAGCCCCGACCTGTGCACCAGCTGGGTGTTCTCCTGCTTCAGCTTGCTCTTCAGGTCCCCATTGGTCAGGCTGTCATTCTCCAGTTCTGTCACCTTTTTCTCCAGGAAACTCACCTGCAACACGGGGGCAGAGGTGGGGTAGATGAGACCTTCAAGTCCCCAGGACGGAGAACCCAGGAGCCGTGGGACCAACGGGCAGGCCCTCCCGCTGGCTGCGTGTGGAGACAGCAGTCGTGTCTGGTGGGAGTGAGCATGGGGGAGGGGGCAGGCGTGCCCTTGTGATCACGGGCAGGGATCCCAAATCCGGGAAAGCATCCCGGAGTGCTCCCGGCCACCCCCAGGGAGCACGCACACAGCCCTGCCTCCTCCACACAGGGCCCACCTTCTCGGTGATGTCATTGTCACAGGAGTCAATGCTGTCCCGGAACAGGTCCTCGGTGCTGCCGTTGCTGCTGCTGAAGTTGCTACTGTGCATGAGCTGCCTGCGGGGCGGAGGGCGGTACATCAGCGGCCGGGGCCCTATGGGGCCTGCAGTCCAGACTCAGGCCACGGCCTGGCGAGCACCCAGAGCCCCTCTAGTGAGGCTGCCTCACCCAGCCAGGGGAGAAGAGCTGTCTGACCCCTGAACTCAAAAGATCCTCCAGCTCAGAGGATGGCGGGCGGGCTGCGCGACACCCCTCGGAGCCCTCTAGCAGATGTGGCCAGTCCGTCACAGCTCATCCCCACCTCTGCACGCAGGTGTTCTAACCAGTGGCTACCAAGTGACCGAGCTGGTGGATAAGCCCCCCACCCTTCTGCCTGGAAGACCACCCAGTGGAGGCAGCCTGGCTCCACAGTCCCAGCCGGAGGTCTGGGCCCCTGGAGGCTACCCTGTAAGTAGGACTCAGCCCTCCTGCTACATCACTGGGGGGCCTGGGGGAGGGCAAAGGGAGGCAGACCACCCAGACTGAACTGGGCAGTGGGTTGGTTGGTGGGTGCTGGTGCTCGGTGGCAGCTCCCAGAGCCCTGAGGGCAGATCTGGGGCCAGCTTTGGAGGAGAACCACAGCAGGATCTGGGCGGTGTCCAGGAGGCAGCTCCGCAAGATGTAACTCGGAGCAAGGCTGCCAAGGCCCCGCCCCCAACGGCAGGAAGCCCAGGGTCTCTGCTGGTGCCACTGCCAGCTCCAGGCCCGGGCAGGGCACCAACCCTGGAGAGGTGGGCTGTGTCCCCAGGCCCCCATGTGCCTGCCTGGGCTGAGGCAGCTGAGGGTTTGGAGATGCGGCCTGCTGCCAGAAGGGACAAGGCGTGGGGATGGAGAGGAGGCTGGCCCTTCTCTTTCAGAAGTGCGTCTCCTCTGGTGCACTGCCTGCCCTGCCCCGCACAACTTGCTACCCTCGGCTCATGGAGCCACATGCACCACCTGGGTCTGGGCTGCAGGCATGGAGCTGGCCGCCCTGGCAGCAGGAGCAGTGAAAGGGGACAGTAGTCAACTGTCTTCCCCGGGGCGGGGGCGGTGCTTACCGTCCGAAGGCTGTGCTGGAGATCTTCCGGTTGGGGCTGAGGGAGAGAGAGAGGTGGGAGAAGTGGTCACGGGGCGGTGACACTCTGGGCTGCTCCTCACTCTGCCCTGGCTGCGGCGAGACACCGGAGTGCAGGGCAAGCCTCTTCTGGGCCCACCAGAGAGACGTCACCCTGGTCTTGCAGCCACAGAAACACGCAGGCCGAGGACCACCCCGCTCTGAGAGTGCCCTCACCTGCCCGGGGTGCCCTGCCGGCTGCTTCCCCTGAGGGCCCCCATGCTGGCCGCCCGCCCCCACGCCGGGTGCAGTCCCCACCTGTTGGCCTTCAGGTTTTTCAGTCGGGCTTCCAAGTCGTTCAGCAGGTTGATTTTCTTGCAGCACTGAGAGCAGTACACGTCCAGCAACTCGCTGTCGTAGGCGTGCCGCACTTTCCTAGGCGTCTGCCCCGCGCTGGGTCAGGAGAGAAGCCAACCCGTTTTACTGCGTCAGGGCTGGGCCCACCCCACCCCGCCGAGCGTACTTTACTGGAGCCCCTGACACCCGGGGACCCTGTGTGTGTGTGTGGCTGGGGGCAGGGCATGGAAGGATGGCACCAGACAGCCCCTCCTCCAAAACCCCCGAAGAGAAGAAGCCAATGAGTTGTACCCGTTTCACAGGTAAGGCAACCGAGCTAGAGTCAGAGTAAGTAATGACCCAGGGGTGCGCCACCCAGAGGAACCCTTGGACGCTGAGGTTCTAGAAAGCAAGACAACAAAGACCCCCCAACCGCCGAGCCGCAGCCTCCCAGGTTGGTCCGTTCTTTCTTCCCCAAGATGGAAGGAGTGGGGAGGAATGCCAAACCCCCAGACCCCAGGAGCACAACCTACGTAGCTCGGGGCCCTGCCCACTAAACCGCCCGGGGACGAGGCTGGGTGGGTCCTGCCACTTTTCTGGGACCCCCAACGCCACTCCAGACCAAGCGGCCACCTGGAAGACACTGAAGACCCCAGGTCCGAGCAGACGTTGGTCCTGGTCTCGTCGTCGGGGCAAGGGCTGCTGGGGGTGCAGTCCACGTCCTCCCCCTCCCCGTAGTCTTCGAACTGCTCCTCGCTGCTGAGGAGCGAGGCGGTGGAGTGCGTGGACAGGTCTGACGTTGTCATGGACGGAGTGTGGCCCAGGGACCTGGGTTGGAGAAGGGTCCCCGTTGGTGAGGCCGCCACCAGGGGTGGGGGGCCCGCTGGTCCTGCCAGGAGGTCCGCTGGCACCGCCGGTGCCTGATGAGGCCTGTGCCGGTGGCCCAGTAAGCACACTTTTGGGACCTTGTCCCGCAGGGCATGTCACCACAGAAACTGTCTCTGCCCAAGAGAGCATCAAACCACTGCCGCCCCAGAGCGGGAGACACTGCGCGTGACCCGGTGGCTCACCTGCAGCTCCCCCAATGGCACTGGTTAAACCAGTACGCTATGGGCTATCAAATCACTGCTGAAAGGTTTATAAAAATATTGGCAATAATGGGAAAAACTAATATTAGATATTAAAGTTGGACATAAAATTCTAGATAAAGGAAGACTGAGCAAGATAAAGGTCCACACAGAGTAAGGGAAAGTTGGAAATAAAAATGTTTACGTGTAGCAGAGCTTGGCTTTGGTGGTGGTGCTGTGAGCAAAGTTAGCTATTTCCTTTCCGTTCTCACTTTCCCAATTTTTCAAGTTCTAGTTCATTGGCTTGTACTTCTTTAATGATGAGATGAAGTTTTAAAATAAATAACAAGGAGCTACTAGGTGAGATGCTTCTCCCAGTTTACAGAGGGGATTTCTAGTCCAAAAACTCCTGACCCCCAAAACACAGGTCGGAGACCCCACGCCTGTCCCGGCTGAGCCCCGCGGGGCCCGTGACGGGCTGGGAGCCGGCTGAGCCCCACCTGGAGCCTGAGGGCAGAGCGAGCACAGCTCGTCACCTGCCAAGACGCATCTTCCCGTGAGTCACCGTGTAGCGATTCCTGGCTATTGCTACCTGAGTGTTAGGGTTCCTCCAGCCTCCTTGGCCTCCACACTTGGAGACCAGAAACAAGTGTGTGATGCGTTAAGCCAGTGATTCCCAAACTGGGCCCCTGAGGAACACTGGGTTCTATCTGAGAATCACAGGTTAACATTGGGTGCCAAAGATCAAGGCTCCGAGTACTTCCACCCGACTGGTTTGCTCATCTACCTGCCCTCAGGTTCCTTAGCACCCCGGCTTACATGCTCCTTTCTCCTGCAAATTTGACCGACACTCCTGGCACCTGCTGCTGCCTGCCTCCTGGTGACTGATGGTCCCAGGAATCAATGGGAACAATCAAGTGGCAAATGATTAGCCAAAAGGCCAACAGTGGGTGACCATCTGTCCTCGGCTTGGCTGGCAGGCCTCTTCCAGGAAGCGTGTGGACAGACCGCTCCACAGGGCCCACAGAGAGCTCCCAGAACCCCAAGTCTGAGCACTCCTGTGCTGAGAAAATGTATTAGGTTGAACCATATGAAAGTGCCTTTTCGGAAAGGTTGAAAATTACTAAAAATTGACAGCTTCATGAGGTTCAGTCAATACAAGAACCCCTCCCCTGCCTCTCCCAGTCTCTGGGTCAGCTCTGACCGCCACCTTCTCCTGATACATGGGGGGCCCACTCCCCGCAGTCTCGGCCTCCTCAGCTGTGACGGTGGCTGCCAGCCGCCACCCCCAGGCACTGCCTTGTGTCCCCAGAGACGCAGTGAGGGACAGCAGGAGGGGTTCCCTCCGCTGACACCAGCTAAAAGACAGCCCCACCCCACTGGGCAGTCACCAGGTCCTACTATTGTTTTTAAATAACATTTCTGATTATGAGAACATATAAGCAATAAATAAAATAGAGAATATATATAGCACAGTAGATGTGAGGTAATTAAACTAGCACCCTGAAAGAACTGCTAGTTTTCCAGAATTATTTTCCTACAGGGATATGTATATTTATTCATTTATTTATGAATATTTATTTACTTATTCGAAACAAAACTAAAATCATACCTCATTATATTTGTAACCTGCCTTTTAAAAACTAATTGAGATCACATGCTGCACATCATCAGATAGTTGGTTAAACTTGACTTTGCACGGCTGCCTAAAATCCCAGAACGGCCCTGTCGGGAAGCCTTTAGTTTGCTCAGAACCCCGGCTGTTGAGACCGCCTATGAAACTGATTCCCGAGACGCAAACCCTGGGTGCATCTCCCGTTCACCCCCGCAGACCCCTGCTGCGGACAGCACCTCCGGGCCCAGGGCCCCTGTGGAAGCCCCCACGGCTGTAACTCACTTGTCCTCTGGCAGGAAAAGGCCCCCGAGACCCCCGTCCTTCTCCTCGGCAGGACTCCCGACCGACCCCTCCAGGCTCTGGGTGCTCTCCATGGGGCTGTCCATGTCTGACTCCGGGGGCCCCTCGGGTGGGGCCAGCGTCATAGCCTCCTCCTCATCCTCAGGAAAGAAGCCGGGCTCCCTGGGGAGGAGCTCGCCGTCAGCAAAGGTGGGGCCTGGCACCTCGCTGCCCTGGGAAAGACAGAGGGACACGGAGTGAGTGACGTTGCCTCCCTAGGCTCAGCGTTCGCCATCGCATGGCAGTGACACTGACAGGGACACATTACTAATGAGGAAGCCCAGGTACCCCACCTAGTGCAGGGACCCTGAGACCCCAGGTGGGAGGACACCTGCCTGGTGACTCGTCTTGGGGTCTCTCACACTGCCTGCCTCACAGGAGCCCAGCAAGGAGTCACAGCCCCCGGGGACAGCCACCCACGGAGAAGGGCCACCGCCGGGACACCCAAATCGCTCAGGGCACCCGGGCAGCTCATCAGCACCCCCCTCACAGAGTCTACACAGGAAGCCAAATATTGTGGGAGAAGGCTTCTTGGTGATGGAGTTCAGGGCACAGCCACGAAGAGTGGCCACTGAGAACAAGGCCCCTGCCCTAGCAGGGCTGGCGGCAGCACAGCACTAGGACGTGGGCGCAGCATGACACAGACCCACCGTCCACGATACTGGGTATGTGCAGTAGCCTCTCAGAACCTCGGCTGCACGTGGGAATGGCAGAGAAATCTTACAGGACCACTGTGCCACAGCAGAACTTCAGTGACTGCATCCCAGCCACAGGACACGATGCCAGCCCGGGTCAGGGGGTGTGCCCTGGCCTGGCCACAGCCCCGCAGGGCAGCAGGAAGGCCGGTCCTGGGGCCTAGCGCACTGCCTGGCACTGAACCTTCTGTTAAAGTCACCTGAACCTGTTCCCAAGCTTCTTTAGCGGGCTCCTTGGCTGGGGCTGGCAGGGCCCCCCACTAAAGTGCTTCCTCCAGCCCCCAAACTGCAACAAGGGTAACAGTAGTGGGGGCTGTGAAAAGCCTCCAAGCATCTTAGACAAGATCAGGGTCAGGGACCTGGGAGGAAGGAGGTCAGAGACAGGCCTGGCTGTGCCCGCCCAGATATGAGCAGCAGCGGTGAGCAGGCAGCCCCCGGGGTCTGTCCCCACCAAGACATGCTGGGCTGAGAGGAGACGGTGATTGATGAGCGTGGCTCCTGCCGGTGCTGTGGCTGCAGCCAAGCACCAGATGCACCAATAAAGCCAGCATCGGGCAGCTGGGCCCCCAACTGGAGGCCGAGGGGCTGTGTAATTAACATTGCCCCTAATGTTCACATTGCCCTTTCCACCTAGATGTCACCGACCCAGTCCCTCGCAGCCCCCAACTTTGTCCATCTTATTCCCTGAGCAAACACTTCAGCGGTGAGTCCAAAGCCGAGTCCCAGGAGAAACAAAGGGAAACTGACACTTACTGAGCAGCCACCAAGTTCGGGAGACCGCACTGAGAGCTGACATATTATCCCTTTGGGCTTTGTGACAACTCTTCAGGACCGCGATTCTTATCCCCATTTTACTAATGAGGACATCAAGGCTCAGAGAGGCATCTGCCGAAAGTCCTCCAGCCTGCCTCAGGGATCCCACCTGCCTCCGGCCACACGCTTGGTTCCTGTCATCACTGATGCAGCCAGCCCTTCATGGATTCTCAGCCCTCGTGGTGACGACGAGGACGGCACACGTCACAGGGACACACTACCACCTGCGAAGCCCAGGCACCCCCTGAATGCTGCCGCTCCCACGTGCTGCCCTATTCCTACGCCCAGAGGAAACCCCCAGCTAGCACGTGGGCACCCGAAGAGAAAGCAGGCAGGAGGGAGACATCCCCCAAAGACAGCCAGGGTCCCTGGATGGGCAGCAGGCGCTCTGCTCCCAGACCCACCACAGGGAGGCTAGCACCGCAGGGAAGCCCGGCTCTGGGGCTCCCAGGAGCACCAGCCACTGTGCAAATGGGCATGCTTTCCAGTCCTCGCGACCCTGGCCCTGGTCCCCCTCCCCTGCAGTGTAGGAGAGGCGACCTGCCTGGGCCACGTGGGGACTGGTGGCAGGGCTGAGACTGGGCTGTGAGTCAGCAGCACCCACTCTCCACACAGTGGTTGCCTGCCCTGCTCCATGGGGTGCGAAGGGCACCAAGAGAGACCAGCATCCGTGAATGAGTGTTCACGTCTGCCGGCGCTCTGCCCGGAGACACCCAGCTCCGAGCATGCAGGTGGGGACCAAAGGGCCCCTCTCGCCTGACATCTCACAGTTACGAACCCAACCCATGGCAGCTCGCCCACAGTCCCAACCAGGGTGGCCTCAAGTGGCTTGCCTCAGCCACAGGCGGGGCGGTAGAAAGGATCGGACGCCCCACAGAGGTCCCTCCCTCCCAACAAGGTAGCCACCTCCTGGGGGCATTTCCACCCTCTGACTGAGCACAGTCCACATGTGCCTGGCCCTGCACACTTGACAAAGCGTCCTGTCTGTCTGTCCCCCACAAGCTCCCCATTCACCTCTCACAACAGCCCCGAGAGAGCTCAGGGAGGTGTTCAGAGCAGAGATTAAGGATTCGCTGTCTTCATCTGACACGCAGGCAGATGAGGCTGGAGTGGCCCAGGGTGGGGGGTGGGGTGCTGCCCTGGAAAATCCCAGCCACAGAGACCAAAAGCCAGGCCCTACCCACCATGGCCTGGCCCCTTACCCACCTCTCTCTCTCTCTCTCACTCTCATCAGCCTTTTCTCTTAAAGTCAGCTGCTCCCTACATTAACACCTTTTCAGTCAACACACAATTATTTGCCCAAGGCAAGTGGAAATTTTAATTATAACTTCAAAACCATTTCTTGTAGTTTCCTCTGCAATTCAAATAATATAAAGACAGCTGTAAGAAAATGAACTGCACCTGCATTAGTCCAGGACCGCAGCACTTTGGCATCTGTCCTGGACAGAAGCGCCCCTGTGGCCCAGCTCCCCCATCCCGGGGCCCTCTCGGGAGGGGCTGGGTGCAGCACTGGGCCTGCGAGGGGTGCTGCTGGGGCTGGGGACAGCCTGTTCCCATGCCAGCACCTCAGGGAGGGAGGCAAAGCAGGGGCAGCTGCAGGAAGGGGCTGGAAGGCAGCTTCTGAGCCCCACCCCGAGCCACTACTCACTGGCTGGGGGAACCCAAAGTCACACTAGGAACCCTTCTAAGCCTGTTTCTTTCTTTTATGTGTTGTAGATAAAGTTACAGAGGGAAAGGAGAAATTCATCCTAATAAAAATATTGTCCTCACAGGGTTTCTAGGAGGACTGGGGAGACGCCCAGTCTCCTGAGAGCTGAGTTACCCTCCAGCCAGGCCGCCAGGGCCGGTGGGGCCCAGCACGGAAGCGGGGGGGGGGGGGGGGGGGGGGGGGGGGGGGGGGGGGGGGGGGGGGGGGGGGGGGGGGGGGGGGGGGGGGGGACAGGTCATGTGCGCTTCCAGGAACCAGGAGGTCTTCAGGGAATGTGCAGGAGCTAAAGATTAATCTGCCTTGAGGTGGTGAGGCAGATTCTACTGAAGCTGAAGATTCCAGCAAGTTCCCCAACAAACCCAACGCCAATTCCAGGCAGAGATAGCCTGGGCTGCAGCAGCCCTCATGGTGGGGAAGAGTCAACCCCAGGAGAGTAGAGGTGTGGGCACCTCGTGGTCGCTGGCCTTGCTGCAGTGAGAACATTGAGGCCCAGTAGGCCACCTGCGCCTCCGGGCCACATGGCCTGCATCAGACCTGCTGCACAGCGGTGTGCTCTCCGGGTGTGAGGGGATATCCGGGACCTGAGCCCTGATCTGGAGGGGTGGCAGGACTGGGGGGGTGCAGGGTCAGTTTTCACGGAAAGGGTGTGTCTCTTTTGGGAGGAGGGGTTTAGGGAAGAGACAGTGTCCTCAGCAGGCAGCACCAGGAGACATCTGTGGGTGACCCCTATTCCTAGCACTCTCCCTGGGACCACAGCCAGCCCTGGGCTTCGAGCTCCCTGTTCCCAAGGGCACAGGAACAGCCACTGTGGGCCACACAGGAGTGGGTGTCTAGACCACTACAGGTCATTCCTCCCACCCTGCCGAGGGACCCCAGAAGTAAAAGAGGTGAAGCAGACGCAGTCCCCCTGCAGACCCTTGTGAATGAGGGTGCAGCTCTGGAGCCCGGCAGACTGGGTGGCTCGTCCTGGCTGGCCTGGCCACCCACAGGTGGTGTGACCTTGGGCAGGTGACCCATGAGCCCTGGCTCCTTACCTATAGAATGAGGACTGTCACCTGAACCTCAGAAGCTACTGTCAGGGCCACACACGATCCTTTTCACAAGCACCAGAGACTCAGCAGCTACGGGAGTTAAACCCTGCCTGACTTGGCCATGTTAGGGGCTGCGTGTGGTGGGGACCAAGCTGTCCCAGCCGGTCAGCCAGCAAGGTCCTGGTCAGACAGGAGGCCAGGAGGCATGCTCACCTCCAAAGGCTGGGCCTGGGAAATCACCCAAGACCAGGGGTTTCTGGAGCCTCCTGGGGCCCGAGCTCGGGGAAACCGGCTGCTCTGCTCCGGCAGGGAGGTCTGCCCACCAGCATCCCCTCTGCGACCCCGCCCTGTCCCCTGCGGGGCTGGGTGGAGCTGGCAGTGGCTGGAGATGGGCGCCTAGAGGCACACAGCCTGCCTGTGGGTCCCCTCTCCAGTCTCAAGAGCAGTGTCCACCAGCCAGCAGGCCCCAAAGTCACCCCTTCCTCTGCAGGAAGTTGGCATGCGCTGAATTCAATGGCTGGTGAAAGGCCAAGTATCGATTCCCAGGGGGACCATCCAAGCCTGGGGGTGGCCGACAATGCCCCACTGTCCGTGCTCTCGGCTGAGGGGCCCAGGCTCGCCGTCCTTCAGTGCCCCCCTCGCCCACCTGGCCCCAGTGGAATCCCACCCCCAAGTCGCGCGCACCATTACTCCAAGCTTTCCTGGAAGCTAACGTGGGGCAGTGGCGGGGCAGTGACTCCAGGGGACCCGTTTCTACATCCCCTGGGGGAGGAGAGACCCTACAGAGGTAACCACGGGATTTCTACATCCGAGCCCCCCACCCAGTCACCACTGCAGGGGGCGCACGGCAGGTGCCGAGCCAGCACGCAGGAACTGAACTGCGCTGCAGAAGGCTGGGCCGGGACGAGCCTGCCTGGAGGCCCTGGGCCCGGCTCCTATACTCGCCGGGTCCCTGGCTGGCTTGTGACCTTGGGCCAGCTGTTCACTTCTGAGCCTCATCTAAAAACAGCGATGGAGGTACCTACCGGGCAGAGTGCCATCGAGAATCTAGAACAACGCCTTACACCACACAGACTCCAGACACACGGTAAGAAGAGAGGGGCAGAGTGGAGGAAGGAGCAAGCTCAGGAGTTGCACGGACTGGGTTCAAATCCTGGTTCCCCCACAGACAAGCTCTGCGATCTTAGGTTTCCTGAACCTCCCAGTGCCTCAGTTTCCCCGTGTACGGAATAGAGTTAACCACTATTAGGACTAAATGAGTTGGTCCATCTTCTTAGCACACTCAGACAGTGCTCAGTAAATCTGAGCTGTTATGTCTTCACCGTGTTGAGAGAAGACAACCAGGGGTGCCTCCTGACCTAATGGCCGCCCTAAGCCCCTGGGCCTGGCCCTCCACCCTGGCAGCACGCTGGCAGAGGCGCTGGAAGCTGCACTCCCCAGGCTGCAAGGCCTGCCCTCCAAACGTGCCAGGTACCCCACTTCGCCCCACCAGGATCTCTTTCTGCCCACTCTTTCGGGAGGCCTCTCTGCACGTTAATCACACCCTTTAGTAAGTGTTAGGATGAGATCTGCTTGGGCAAGGGAGTTGGAGGCTCCGAAGCTCGTCCACCCCCAGCCCTGGCAACAGCGCGGCTCCCCGCGCAGTAACTCGGAGCCAAAGAACAGCTCCGTGGGGACCGGCTGGGTAAAAATAGCCTGGGCGGGCCCATCCCAGCCTCCCTCGCAGCCAGGCACCGGCAGGCACACGTGGAGCCCCACTGCCGGGAAGGTGTGGGGGCGATAAACACGGAGTAAGCCTCATGGGTAGTGGGGGACCAGCCTGCTGCCCGGGTGAGGCGGGGCAGGCCTGGGGCCGGGTGGGGATGACATCCCTCAGTGCACCCCCAGCCCAGGAAACAGCCCAGGACAGTGACCGGCCTGGCCAGGGTCTCGCTGGGTCTCTCCTGGGAGAGCAGGAGACATGGTGTGGGGAACTACCCTGTGGGTGCTGACGTCCCCGGGGCCACAGGGAGGACAGGGGGTTACCTGGGCTGGGACCCTCCATATGCCACCACGGCTGGGCCTCTCCGGTCACGCAAAGACGATGGCAGCAGAGATCAGCCAGCCAGCCGGGCTGTGCCCGACTCCTGTCCACGGCCGCCCACCCTGCCCTGAAGCCGGGCCATGCCCCGCGGGGGCGGAGGGGAAGTAGGTGCTCATCAGCAGCTGATAAGAGATCCTGATTCAACAGGGTTGTCTAGGTGCCAGCCAAGGGGTGCGGGTGGGAAAGAAGGGGTATTTAAGCATCCACACAGGCAGACTGGTGCCTCAGGTGTGCCTTCTGAATCAGGGTAACCTTGGCTCAGACACAAGGGCAAGGGCAAACATGGGAGCGCCAGGTTAGCAAGCCTTTCAAGTTTATCACGCCTCTCGGCCAGCCGTGGGAACTGACCTGGTACTGTGAGAGCAAAGTGCGGTGGCCCAAGCTTCCCGCTCTGGTGGGGGCGCTGAGGTCAGGAAGACGGGAGACTGTCATGCTCCTGCCCCCAGGGGCCAGACCAGAGAGTGGCCAACCTCCTGCCCAGCGGGGGAGCAGCCCAGGCGGTTCAGGCTCTCTCCTCTGGCCAGGGGATCCCGAGGCCTCTTCCGAACCCCGCCCCCAGGGGAAGCACCACCAGCAGCTCAGTGGGGCTCACGCCAGGAGCAGACCTCCGTGTGCACACCCATGGCCACGCTCTCCTGCCGTCACAGCAGGGGCCCACAGACCCCAGGAGTGGGGACAACTGACAGCGGGGTTTCCTAAGGAGCTCCTCAGTCTCCAGAGGGGGAAACACTGACAGCATTTGATTCTGCACCACCCCATTTTCACACAAGGGGGACTGAGGCCCTCCAGCAGACCTGGTCAGCCTGGACCTGGCCCCCACTGGCTGTGAAGCCTCAGGCCGGCGCTTAACAGGAGAGAGAGAGAGAGAGACAGGGCGCCAAGTTGGTGTTCCTCAAGAGCCCCCATTCCGCTGGCGCACAGCAAGGGCAGAGCCCGCAGCCTGCTGCTGCACCCCCCACCACATCAGAAGGGGTGCGGAAGCCCACGCCGCCTTTCCCTCAGTGTTTTGATGGCAGCTCCTGACTGTCTCTCTCCCGAGCTCATGCCCTCCCCAACACACAAGCTACTGGCAAGGCTCTGTCACAGGAGCACAAGGGAAGGAGGGGGCCCGACGCAGCCCCCAGAAAACTCAGGAGTGAGGGACGTCAGAGAGCTCCCTGGCAGCTAAACTGAGACCAGAGGGTGTCAAAGGTCCTGACGGGTGGCCGAGCAGAGGGACTGGAGGTACTCAGGGGTCTAATGTGCCCCACAGGGCGCTGGGAGCAAAGCCTGAAGCAGGCCCCGGGCAGTGGTGCTCTGTCCGGCTGACCCGCTGTCCAGCCCACCCCACAGGCTGTGGGGCCCAGCTCAGCTGGCCCAGAGTGAGACACCACTCAGCGTCCATTCAGACCTTCCAACCAGCTCCCCTGCGCCCAAGCTCACCTGCCACCCTTCCTATCAGGGCGCACTTCCCAGGAGCCCGCTGACAACGGGCACAGAAGGGCAGGCCCAACAGCTGCCAGAGCACACCCCTCAGGGTCAGCGCGTCAGCCAGCGTTTCGGCTCCATGAGTCCATCTGGGGACCGCCTGTGCGCACGAGGGGCAGAGTCCCAGGGTGCGGGGAGAGAGGACAGGATCTGGTTTTCAAGCCCAGTAGCCATGGCCCAGATCCGGGACCCCTCTGGAAATGGCCCCCACAGTGGGACCACCTGCACTGCCAGGAAACACGCAACCCTCCACCCGCACCACGCCATTTCCATTCCAGTACCGTGTCTGAGGACGTCAAAACTTAGCCGTTAAAAAATAAAAAATGTATTACTGAAAACCTAATGGAGAAAAAAGAGAATAAAAAATGCTTAAGTCCCCCAAAAGGTCACAGCATAGAAGGAAGAAAAGAGGGGCAGAGGTCAGACTGGGACAGACAGAAACGACTCACCCATGCAGTGCCACAGCAGATGAAGACGGGGCCACCGCCCCACTGGAAGACAGACGTCCTCGGATGAGCGAGCAGAAACCACCCCACGCCACCACAAGAGACGCGATCTCCGCAAGGGCACAGACAGCAGGACAGGAGCTGCGCCACGCACACCCTGGCCGAAAGTCAGAGGACTCTTCGCATCTAAGTTCACTTTACGGTAAGAGGCAGAAGACCGTCAAGAAAGGATACAAATTAATTTAACAAGAAATAACACTCGTGAGTGTTCAGATACCAAATAACATCATTTCAAAATATATGAAGCAAAAATTCAGCCTAGAAGTTGAAGATTTCAGTTCACCTCTCTCAGTGACGGACGGAGCGAGCAAACAAGAGCATCAGGAGGGCGGCAGGAGATCTGAACCACACACACGGGGCCCAGCACAAAGAGAACCCCACGCTCCACAAACACTACGTCCAACAGCCATCGGGCCGGCGGTTGATGGGGAACTGGACGCTTACTGACACAGTGCCAAAGAGCTGCCCTGCCACCGCCCTGCCCCACGCCTCTGCCGTGGAGCCGACGGGCGACTGTCACTTGAATGCAGTGACCAGACCTGACACCGCCGACTGGGAACCACCAGACATTAGCTTACTAACCCCATACAATGTGGTGGGCACTACGTCATCGCCTATCGTGTAGTTTTAACAACACTTAATTCTCGCCCAGCCTGAGGCTCTGACTTCCACTGAACGGAAATCAGGAGAGAGAGAACAAGTCACACATCACCACAGGGAAGAACTCAGACGAAGTCGGTGGGATCCTCTACGAGACTCCTGCCTGGTCTTTTCAAAAAGAGAATGCCATAAAAAGTGTGGGCGGGGGACTTCAACGTGCATCAGAATCACGTGGGGGTGGGGGGTTGTTGAAACTCAGATTGAACCAGTTTCTGATCCAGTAGGTCCGGGGTGAGGTCAGAAAACCTCTTTAGTGAATTTCTTTAGGCTGAAATACACGTTTTTAAGAGCATGTCTAACAAGTTCTCAGGGGGCCCCAGTGCCGCCGGCCCCAGGGCCGCACAGGAAAGCCGCTGCCCTAGATTGGTCAGGAGACGCAAACACTACAGGGCACCCTGGGTGAGACCCCAGGTCAGACACACGAGCACGCCAGCACCCAGCTGCACAGACCTTCCGGGGACAGACAGAGAAGCCGGAAGACGGACACGGTGATATTTGGGAATCACACTTGATTTTGTTACGCGTGTTAATGGCATATAGTTATAAAGGAGAAAGGTCCTTAGTTTTGGTAATGTCTTGCCCAATTTTCTTTTAAGTAGCTCGGGAACAAAACGTTGCACACAGAGATAAAGCAGATACGGCTGCAGGGCTGGAGAGCACCAGGAACGTGCCAGCCTTTAATGGGGCGATTCCCTCCTCGGCCAGCCCCATGCGGCCCAGCCTGGTGGCAGGGGCTGGTCTGGGGGAAACGCCGGGTACTCCTGGGTGGCTGATGGAGTTGTGGCTATGCGGGGGGCTGTACGCTGGGCTCTGGGGCCGTGGGGTGCTACTGAGAACCACTGTGGAGCACGGCTCGGGGCAAAGCTTTGGTGAGTTCCACAGGCTGGTTGCTGGCCCCACCCCCAATGGCTTCCCATAATCAGGTCTTATAGGTCTTTCTTTTTTTTAGTATAAGCAAACTTTTGGACATGAAAGACAGTTGCCCCAAATTTGCTAAATTGATTAAGGAAAAGTGCAAGATCCCCAACAAGCTTAACCCCACTCAAAAGCAACGTGAAGGAGTGAAGCCGGCTTACGGAACGCTGTCCGAGGGGAGAGTCTGCAGCAGCAGCCGGACTGGGAGACCCGCAGGGTCGCCGAGGGCAATGAGCCCTGGGGCGGGGGCGGGGGAACTGCATGACGAGCGGTCTAGGCCCCAGATGGTCAGCGCCAGCGCATCTGGATGCAGGGACACGTGGCTCAAGCTGTGAGCATGGCCATCCCTGGAGAGTGAACCCCAAGTCACAACATTACAGGAAACTTTCCCAAACACAGCATTTGGCCGAGAGCCACCCCCAGTGGGCCCCTCACCAAGGGCGGGCCTTTGCCCAAAGGGGAGCTTCCTCCCCTCACTCGGGGCTCCTAGGATGCCGGGCTCTGCCCCGCTCCTTCCCCGTCCTTGGCAGGCAAGTCCCAAGAAGCTTCCTGATCCCCACACGTGCATTTGCTGAAGTCCCCACCTCCAGTGCCTGAGATATGGCCGTATTTGGAGACAGGGTCTTTAAAGAAGTAATTAAATGAAAATGAAACCATTAATTAGGGTGGGCCCTAATCCAATATGACCAGCAAGAAGATTAGGGCGCGCGCACACACACACACACACACACACACACAGAGGACCACGTGAAGACACGGAGAGGACGGCCACTTGCACACCAAGGACAGAAGCCGCGGAAGAAACCAAGCCTGCTGCTGCCTTCATCTCAGACGTTAGACTCCAGGATGGTGAACAAAAGTATTTTCAGTAGTTCAAGGCCCCCCGGCTGTGGCCCTTTGCTGCGGCAGCCCCAGAGAATAAACACACTTTCCTCCTCCTCTTCTGAGAAGCCTGCACGAAACCCCTCAACTCGGGTGGAATGTTTCACCCCCTTCCCACCTTGGAAACACAGTAAATTCCTCAAGGCCAATCCAATTCAAGCTCCGAAGAGAACTACTGGCTCTCCGGAACCTCATCAAGAGACTTGGGGTTTCTGTTTGTTTTGGTCTCTCCTCAAAAGAAATACTGACTTCTCTCTCATGATCGTTTTCAGCTACTGCTGCTTTCGAAAACACTGGTCTTTTGCTGGAACTGAAGCTTGATACCTCTGTGATCTTCAGGACGATGTTCGTAAACACTACTTATACAGGAATCCCAGTAAGTCACTTCCATTTCCCGTGTTCTCCCAATAACGCAGGTGCGTTTCACTTTTAAAGGAGTGTAGGTGCGGCTCAGCCAGGGACATTTAAAATGGCAAGGGCAGCTCCGGTTGGCCCAGAACTTTATTTAGTGCAGCGGTAACACCAACGTGAAAGCTGTTTTACCTGCACGGCACTCGGTTTATGAGAGAAGAGGCCAGAAGCTGGCCCTGGCCCCACGGGCCCCACCACAGGGCCGGGCCCGGTCAGGCCACCTCTGTGGCCAGCGGCACTCAGTAATTGAGCACGATATTGCCGGTTTCTCGGTGCCAGGCAGTATTTCTGGCTACTGGAAATCCAGAGCAGATTCTTCCCTCTGTTGTGGTCACTTTGGGAAGGAGGAGGGCCCTCGCCGCTCCTGGGACACATGGGTGCCCCGCTCGGCTATGACGCCAGCCTCCCTCTGACGTGGCCAGAACCAAAGGCCCTCCCAGGCTGTCCTTCCAGGGTCAGTGACGGTGACTGAGGGGCCGGGCAGACACTGCATCTGGGTTCGGCTAAGTGACCCAGATCGAAAGAAAACCTAAAGGGGAGGTGGTCCCAGGGTCAGCTTCTGCTCCCCAAAGGATCAAAGCCCTTGACAGGGGTGACCGCCCCAATGGAGCCCTGGGTCCTGGATCTGAGGGCCCGGCGAACCGACCTCCTAAACACAGAGGGTTCCCAGAGGCCCCTGCAGCAGCCCACTCCCTTCCCCCAGCCAGAGCCGACAGTCCTGCGTCTCAAACATGGACTTTGGAGACAAACTGCTGGGGATTATGAAAACAGAACTTAAATTGCTTCCACATCTGGAAACCAAACCGAGCAGCCAGCCCCAGGAATTCCAGGCACGTCAGCCAACCAGCGCTGCAGGTCGGGGAGGCATTTCCTGTGCGCCGAGATCCCGCATCCACCTACCTAGACCCACACACAAGACCTCTGTCTGCATCGGTGGCGCCAGTGGAGCCGCACCTGAGGGAAGGGACAGGAGGGCACCACCGGGGTACCGGCCGTGTGGCCGGCATCTGCTCGTGCTTCACTGGGTGGTCTGGCTTTCCTCCCCCGAACGCCGGCAAGTGAGGGCTGTCTCCCCTGACAGACAGGGACGTGCTGTCCAGCGTTTAACCCAGTGTCCCCTTAAGTTACGCTGGGGCTCTTCTCTCTCTATCCCTGTCATCGCACAAAAAGGTAGAGGCACGTGAACCTAAGTCATGACCCCCTAACTTCTATCACCCCATCTAAATTCTCCGCAAAAGATTCCCCAACTACCCACTGGGCAGGGGCGGCCCCCACCACCAGGTGCGGGGCAACTCAAGTGTCAAAAGCCAACTGGCAGGCTGTGCACGGAAGGGGCGCACAGCAGGCCTATCTTGCCTCCTGCCGTCCCCGGCAGCGCTCTGGGCTACAAGTTATGGCTCCTAAAGGCGCCGCAGTTCAAAGTGAGGGCTTCAGCACGCACCCTGTCAGCGGCCTGCAGGCCTACCTGGGGCTCTGAGGGTCACCGTCACATGAGAGGAGCTCAGAGTGAAGGCTCAGGCCAGCTCATCTGCGTCCAGCCATCCTCTGGGAGGATGGGTGGCATTCCTTCCATGGGGCACCCTCACCCCACAATTCCCAGGGAGTGGCCGCTCTCTGCCTCAGGGTGGGCACACCTGAACAGAGCTGGACCATCTAAAGCCAGGGCAGGTCCCTACCACACCTATCCTTTGCCAAAAAAACCCTCAGGTCTTGGAAGACCAAGCAGAGTGCAGTGTTCACCTGCCGCTCGCAGCCGAGGTCCCACATGACCCCCACTGCTAGAGCAGACACATGGGGATCAGGAGGGCCAATGACAGGGCAGGGTGACCCCCACCCCCCAGCCCTGCAGAGCTCCCCTCCCTGAGTCCTGCATCTGTAACCTGCCAGCACCTCCCATCAGCCCCGAGCCCCAGCAGTGCTCCAGCAGGCTCTGTTCAAGTGTCCCTTTTTGTCCTTCAGCCTTTGCCAGGCTGTGGGTTCCAGGGGCCCCTGCCTCGCACCAGGGCTGGCCAGAGCCCAGCTGGCCAGAGCTCAGCTTCAGGGCTGCAGGCCAGGGCAGGCTGAACCGGCCCAGGTCCTTCCCAGGCTCTCCCACAGTGGGGACAGGTGAGGGAGCACCAGATCTGACCACAAGCCATAGCCTGGGGCTCGGGGGGGGGGAGGAGGCCCCCAGGGAGTCTAGGGCTATTTAGGGTCCATGCAGACCCCCTCAGAGAGCCTGTGGGCTCTCCACTGGCTGCAGAAGCAGACCCAGCTCCTAAGACCAGCAACACAGCCCTGTCTGGTCAGACTTGGCCTCAGGACATGATACTGCCACCCCCACACATACCCCAAAGCTGCGGTCCAACTTTACTGCCACCTCCCAAACCTTGGTACACGCACTCCTCATGCCTGAAACACAGTCCCCCACTTTGCCACAAACGCCTGGCCCTAAACAAGCCCCAGATGGACACTCCACACACCACCCACCACCCACCACCCACCACCGCCCCCCACCCCCAGCCCAGAGCTCCTTGAGCCCGACCACCATCCCTGGGTACTCTCTCTCCAGTAGGCCCTTTCTCTGCTCCTGTGACTCTTCCTGGGACACTGGGAGAGGAGGCACATGCCAGGCTGGGACCCGATCCTCAGCCCCACCCGTTTATGTACCATTTTAAGGAGGAAAGAATTACCTGCTGGGGAAACCTTCCCTTCCAGCCTTGGCACAGCTAACCTATGGTTCTTTCTGTGAGCGGTGCGGTAGCCTTGCCTCCTGGAGGTCCCAGAGGAGCCACCGCACCAGCTTACATGAGCTCCCTGTAAGCAAAGCCTGCCCCACCCACAGCCCTGTTTCTTAGTGCTGGCTTAACTCCCGGCACACGGCAAGGAGTGAGGCCCATCCTGTACTGCAGACCAAACACCACCTCCTCAAGGAGGGGCTTTGAACCCCGGGCCTTGGGCACAAACCTCAGGAAGCTGGGCTACTGGCCTACATCAGGATCTGAGGAGGGAGCAGGGCGGAGAGGAGACCTCTGAGGAAAACACACTCTAAGACCACAGGCAGCATCTTCAGCCAGACACCCCCACGCAGCTGTCTCCAGGGCCTCACACGCAGCCGCCGCTCCCCCGGCGCTGCTCCCACCTTAGCGAGCGGCCCAGCCCGTCAGTCTCACCCGCACAGGTCCCCAGGTACTGAGCACTGGCCCCTCCCTCCCACTGCAGCCCAGCCATCCCACTCACACAGGTCCCTGTGCCTTCCCCCGTGCCATTCCCTGCTCAGAACTCCTCCATCTGTCTATTTGGAGCGACACCATTGGCTGGCGCTCCCAGAGCCCTTGGCTCCTAGCTGAAGCAGCACAGGTCTAGGCAGTCTTAAACCATCTATCTGAGGAAGACCAGGAAACACTACATCTATTAAGCAGCTTTCATGAGCCAGAAGTTTTGTGCATCAGTCACTGTTCAGAGGAGAAAACTGGGGTTCAGGGAGATTAATAAGGTCACAGAGCTGGCAGGGCGGGGATCTGAGCAAGGTCTGGTTTTAATGCAAGGAGGGCACAGGGAATACTAAACACTCTTGGCGACGGCAGTGACCAGCACCCAGCCCTGGGGCAGTCTCTCAGGAGAACAGGATTTAGCAAGGCTGATGGCACCAGAACTTGGAGCTGAGCTGAAGGCTGCGGGGACCACCGTCAGCTGAGGCTCCTGGGGCCTATGCCACCCTGGCCACGGGGCACGGCCCCCACCCCTTTCCCACCACAAGGAGCTTCAAAGAGGCTGCATGTGGGAAGATTTTACAGAAAGAGAGAGGAGAGAGGTTTGAAGGAAAATTGCTAAAAGGAAACACATGTGAAAATGAAAACTCAGGCACAATGGGAAGAGGCGAGAAGGAAGGAAAAGATGATGTTCGAGGATTATAAACTGAGTCAGGAAGCCCTGGTACACCGCACCAGTTTCTCTCCGCTATGTCGGGAAGGCCAGCAGCCCACTCCCTGCCTTCATTTCCCCTGAAACCCTGGCAGAGTGTGGCCTTAGATGATACCAGGCAGAGAGAAACAGGGGAAGGCACCTTGTGCGTAATCATGATGACAATGGAGCCATGGCCCATATTCAGTGGAAGAAACCTGAGGTTCAGAGAGGTTGCTCTGCGTTCCCGAGGTCACACAGCTGGGGAGCTGTAAAGCTGGACTCTAATCCTGGGTCTGCTTGGTGTTCAGGCCCATCCCCTCGAACACTACAGTGTACTTTCATAAAGCCTCCCACCGTGACAAGACGGTTCTGTTCCCTTCCTTGAGGAAACTGAGAAAATTACGTTAGTTCTCTAGCGGTTACCTGGTTTTTATGTTTCACTAAATCCTTGATGCCTTTGATGTTAAGATGCACTGTTATTTCGAGTACCCCAAGAAAGAAAAGGTGCTGCCAATTAAATTATAACACACCAACACATTCAAATTGGAGATGTTAAAATGTGAAGAAAAAGTGCCTTAGAATCTATGAAATACAGAGTGCGTGTGAGTGGGCGATGGGGATCCAGTCCCTGCCCCTCGGACGGCGTGTGTGCGCTGCAGGGCAGACACCTCCACGTGTGCACGTGCACGCACACAGACGCACGCCTTGCTGCCGCGAGACCTCCCTCTGCTAGCACCCGAAGCAATGCAGTCTCGCAGATCACCACACAGCAACGTGCTGGCCAGACCTGCCCTGTCAATGAGAACCCTCGCTTTGCCAGGAGACCATCAATGCAAGGTTACTTGGGCAGAGGCTGTCCTGACCACCACCCTCCACCAAGGTGAAGCTGGGTGAGCCGCATACCTCTGAGACACCCAGCTGGATGCACAGGCAGGACCGCTCCTTGGAAAACTACCCAGCGTGCCGGGTTAGCTGCACAGCTTGCACCTTTCTGTCTGGCTCCCCTCCATGTCTCCTGGGGCCCGCAGCCAGCCAGAGCCGCAGTGCTTTAATAAGGCAGATGCTGTGGGCTGGCAGGCGGGCAGCTCTGCTCCACGCTGGCTTTCCAGCTGGGCGCAGGTGGACAGACAGGCGGGCCCTAGCTGCAGGTGTAGGGCAGGTGGGCGGGGTGCAGCCCTGGTCTCTTTGGTAGACTGACCAGAGCCTGGCAGAGCAGGTAGCCTCTGGGAGGAAGGAGTAGGTGCAGCCCCAGCCCAAGCCCCAGGGAGATGGCTGTCACCTCAGAGCATGCTTTGACTCTCATTCAGACTGCCACATGGGCACCAGTCACATCACCCCGACCCCCCAGTCTGCAGCTGTGGAGTTGGTTTATTTAAACACAGAGACTGGGGAAGTGGAGTTTGCACCTCTTATAACGGCCCCAGGTAGTGGAGGTTTTGCCCTGCCACCTTCCCGTTTCAGTGTTGACATCCTCTCTGTGAGAAACTCTGTTCGGTGCTAAAATTATTCGTCACAAGACTCAAACCGGTAGGAGCTTGTAGGAACTAAACTAACAGCTCACTCCCATGCCAGGCACTGTTCTGAGTGCTTTTCATACATTTACATATTTGATCCACAAAACAACCTTGTGAGGGAAATGCTAGTAGCATCCTGCTCATTTCACAGATGAGGAAATAGAGGCACAGAGATGTTAAATAACTTGCCTAAGCTTCCACAACCAGCAACTGGCCGAGCCAGGATTTGAACCCAGATGCCAGACCACCGGAGTCCAGGCTCTTGGGCACTACACTACCCTGCCTCTCTAGCTACCTCACTGCCCATCACCTGCCAACCAAGCAAGGGTCAAACCCGATCTGGCAGCTCAGATCATGTGGCTCATTTTCTCTTCACCATCGCCTTATGATGTGGGTCGTATTATCAAGCCCATTCTACAGATGGGCAAGTCGAGGCTCAGAAAGGTGAGGCAGCTTGCCCAATGGCGAGGACTAGCAAGCAGCAAAGCCAGGATCCAGATCCACGCATTTTCTTCTCCCTTCACAGGCCCTGAGCGTGAGGTGAAGGCACTGGCGTGCTGAGGTAGGCGCTCCCCCCGGGAAAACCAGCGATCAGGAAGGACAAGCTTGCTCCTTCTCTCTCCTACGCTGAGGGGGAGACGGAGTCTGGCGGTGAAGAGCGGACCCCAAGGCCACCGCAGACAGCACAGGCTGCTGGAAATGTGGCTTTCCTTTCCACGTGTAACAGGCTTGCAGAGCGCGCAGAGTGGGGTGACAAAAATGACTCAAGAGTAAGAGTTCCCACCCACACTCCTACACTCGAGTTCTGTTTAGGTCTTCCTCTTTCTGATCCCTTAAAAAAGAAATGTTCCCATGAGCAGAGCCACAGATACTAATGATAACAGCTACAGAGTTTTTGTTTTCATTTGAATCATGTTTACATTGTAGGAAAGAACCCACTTTTCTGGGACCGTAAGCATGTTGAATCCACTAAAAAATATGCCCAACAGTCAGAAAACTTCCCATTTCTTGACAGACGTCAAGAAGTGGGGTTGCTAGTACTGGCCTGCTAGACAGCGCTGGGGCCGGAGGTCACCGAGACCCCACAGCTCTGTGCTACCATGCTGCCTCCTGAGACCTCCGTGCGGCACTCCGAGGAGGCGCACAGTTCTCCTTCCTCTACACACCCACACTCTGGGGCCCAGGCCGGGCAGACGCTCCTTAGGAGACCAGGGCCCAGAGCTGTGCCTCCAACTGCCGGCAGGTAGAAGGAGCGAAAGAGGGGCCTGGGCACCCGGAGGCTCCGGAAGATCAGGAGCTTAAGGAAGCTATGAGGAAACAGAGCCCGAGGGGAGGCTGGCCAGAGCCTCACAAGCCCAGGCTGCGGCTACTCCGTGAGCCTCAAGTGCTGAAGGCACCCAGCCTCGATGGCACAGACTGGTGGGGACAGGGAGATCGCCCCAACTCTGCCAGCTTAGTGTGCGTCAGCTGGGTGGGTTTTGCGGGTATCAATTTGTGTGGTGGAAATAAGAGTCTGGCAAGAACTGTTTCCACACTCACGTGGCCAAGCTTATCTGATCCGGCCCTGGGCTAAGGGCAGGCTAAGGGCAGGAAAGTCCATAGGCAGCCAGACCACACACAGACACCTCTCTCAAGAAATGCCTTAATGCCCAAATCCCTCAACAGCTCCGGCTTGAACTGGACAGAGCAATGAAATGCATCGTGTGCTGATGGATTTCTAGCATCGACTGTACTGTTCTCCTGGGATGCTGGGCTGTGGCCTGGCTGCATCGGGAGGCCGCCTAATTTCTATCTGCTTCACTCTGCAATCATAGCAGCCTCCTGGCAGTTCCATGGATGTGGATGCATCTCACTAGCCGGGGTCCCACCTTAGGGACTCTGCAGTTGCTCTACCTCTTTGGTCAAAATGTCACCTTCTCAGTGAGGACTTCCCTGCCCACTCCATTTTAAAACAATACCTCGAACAGTGCTCCCTCGCTGCCCTGCTTTCTCTCCTGCCATCCCACACACAATGCAGGTTCTACCTGTGCGCCTGCCCCTCTGCCATCGTGGGAGCTCCACAGAGGCAGGGACTGCGGTCTGCTGTTCGCTGCAGAATCTCCAGTGCCCAGCACAGAATCGAGCACAAATCAGACGCTCAAATATCTGTTGAATAAAGAAGTCGCTGTGCCAGGCACGTGTCGGGCAAACAGAAATGGGGAAGGGTCTGTGCCTGGAATGCCATCTGGTGGAGGACACCGCCAGCCCACACAGGCATATAAGCCCTGAAGTGATCAAACAGGCGCGTGCCTAAAGAGATTTTAATGAGGTGCTACCAACTCCAGCTATTTACATATTCTACAGAGTTAAAAATTTTCTTCAGCGCAAGCTGAGAGTGCTCTGCTTACTGAAGGCTCTACCACAGAGTACAACATAGAAATGTGCAAGTTACTGAAACCTTAAACTTAATTCACAGTCACTACAATACAAAACGCCTTAATTTCTCTATTTTTCAAGGTCAAAACAAGCAGTCTCATCGTTCTCTCTCTGCCCCCAAGAAAATGAATGGTGTATTCTAAAAGACAGATGAAATGCCAATGCTTTTATAAATACAAGTCAATTCTCTGCAAAGAAAAAGCTTAAGACATATCCTACTTCGGTATTGATTCTCAGCCTTTTAACAGTTTAAGCTGACCACAAACCTCCCCTTCTATGGGGCTGGCCAAAAAGTCTGTTACATTTTTTCTGTACGATGGCTCTAGTAGCATTAGGTGGTCTGTAATGTCATTTGAAATGATTTCGTTAGACTGTATTGTGACAGCTATCATATCGGCGTGTGTTTTTAAAAAAACTTAATCAAAATTGGTGAATTTTTGTGCAGCCATTCTAATATTGAAGATGGAAGGAAACAACAGAATGTTTTCCGCATATTATGCATTATTATTTCATGAAAGGTAAAAACACAACTGAAATACAAGAAAAGATTTGTGCAGTGTATGGAGAAGGTGCTGTGACTGATCAAACATGTCAAAAGTGGTTTGTGACATTTCATGCTGGAGATTTCTTGCTGGACAATGCTCCATGGTCAGGTAGACGGGTTGAAGTTGACAGCGTTCAAATTGAGACATTAATTGAGAGCAATCAATGTTATACCATGCAGGAGATAGCCAACATACTCAAAATATCCAAAGCAATAAAGTTATTGATAAAAATGAAAAACATGTCTTTTATTTTATGGATAAAACTAAACGATTTTTTGGCCAACACAATATAAAGTGAAGTGAAATTGCAAAGCCCCTCAAAGCAAGATCAATTGTGCAGTGTGTCTCCTAGCAAAACAGTGCCCATCGGAGAAGGCACTTCAGTCCTTGGAAAGGAAGTTTCAAGCCACTTTGGGGGGGAGGGGCTAGTGTGCTTTAGGGAAGGGCACAAATGCTATGAAGAAAGGGCAAGTGGGAGGGAGAGCTGGGGAGGGGGCAATGGAATATCCACCAGGAAGTTCTCAAGCTGCAGCCCACGGCCTCTGCAGGGCAGGCTACTCCAGGTCCCCTAATTTCTTCCCCCTTTTCTTCCTGCAATCAACTAAAAGTCATTTCCATAAATAGACTCCAGGTAGTCTCTCCCACTGCTCTTCCTTGGGACAAAGGTCACACCTGCCAGCCTGCTCACCTGGCCTGGCTAGCTTAGTCCCTCCCCTAGACACACTCTTATCACTCACGTTAGCCTTAGTCATCCACCCTACCCCCTCCACCAAAGCCCAGGGTCCCCAAAATTACAAAGCTGTCCCCCAGTAGGCACTTGCCCAAGCTATGCTACCTACTACTCAAGTCCCAGGTTCTTCACTGGCTCCCCTTCTTCCCCCGGGCCATACTCGGGGGCCTCATGGGGACCTCAGGAGACGACTCAAAGTAACCTACCTAACAGCTCAGAGGAGTTAGGCAGGGAGCAATTCGACCCAAGTTTTCAGTCTCCCAACTGCCTACAAACATATCAAGGGCAGGGAAAAAGCTGTGTATAGTAGCCCCTGGACACATAATTAGCATTTCATGAGAGTCAGCTTAGCAGTTTAAGGTTTGGACCTAGTCTGGGTAAGCTGGTGCTGGGCAGGTGGCAAGACCCCAGTCAATGGCAGTGACTCACAGGACTCCTTCCTTCCAGGCTGAGTTAGATGGTTACAGGGAGGAGGGGAGACAGAGATGCCCACTGCAGAGGTCTGAGAGGCACACAACTGGTAACCCTCCCCCCTTTGAGATTCCTTTTTCCATAACCTGGCATCACTATAACCACATTTCACCAGGGGAACGACCTGGGGATGCCCCAGAGGATGTGCCAGCCCCACCCCCTTCCCAGGAGGCCAAGCGGTTAGCAGCTGCCTCCAGGAAGGGTGGACAGAGATGTGGTGGATCACCAGAAACCAGAAACCAGCCCACTGGTTTGCTACACCAGGACGTAGGCTGAGTTAAGGAACGTGACCTAGAAATAAGTCAGTTAAGGAACACTGACATGTCCTTCAGGGCCGAGTAATGTGTCACACATCTAGCCATCTGTGGAAGAGCAGGGCTGGGGAAATGGGGAAGGAGGTACACTGGTGGGTGTGCAGGGATGAAAAGGAAAAAAAGTCAGGGCTGAATAGGGACCAGGTTCCCACAGCACAGACACGTTGTCCAGAGGCTGCTCTGCCAAAACCCTTGTCGCCCGCAGAGAAGCCGCTGTGACAACTACAGCCGGGACGGACCCGCTGGCTCTTGGGGAGCGAAGGGGTAGGAGTCGCGCACACCTCGGGTCTCCGCAGCATCTCGGCTGGGAAGGGGCAGGGCCCTGTCTCCAAACCCTTAACTGGGCTGGCCCTCCCTCTTGCCCGGTGGAGCCCCTCGGAGAGGTGAGGAGAGGCGGGTAACAGGCTTGGTGCAGCCTCGAAGAACTGCGGAAAAACTTCGCTCGCGCATAGCCCGCTTCGGGACTCGGTGGGGGCAAGCGCGGAGCTGCAGCAACACCAGGCTCGGAGGAGCAAGCGCGCTGGGAGCGGAGGGCAGATGAGGGGGTCCCGAAGGAGATGTCCGGACAAACGAACCCCTTTCGCAGGCAACTACATCCCCCTAAAACAACTTTTTGAAACTGCGCCTAAGAGAGAGGCGGTCGCCCCTTTCCGCGCCCAGGAGCTAGTCCTGCCCACCCTCGAACCTGGGTGCAGGCAGAGGGCCCAGAGTGGGCAGCGGTTTCTCCGCCGTGGCCTAGCGAGCCGGGGTGCAGGTAACCCGACTTCCCTGGCCAAGGCCGAGAGGGCGGACACTCCCGGGACAGGAACTGGAGCCCGCGCTCCGGGAACTTCCCTGGCCCAGGGGCTGCGGGCCGAGCCAGGTGCGCGTCCCCGGAGACTCGCGAGCCCGAGCCCTTCGGCCGCCGCTTACCTGGCTCCCGGGGGCCGGCGGGGTGCGCATCCCCAGTCTGGCCGCGGGTCGCTGCGCTGCCGAGGGGCGAGAAACGGGCGGACGCGGGTCAGCGGAGTGGGAAGGGACTTGATGGGCAGCGCGGAGAGAGCAGGAACAGCCCGCACCGCGCCGCGGCGGTTAGCTCGGTTCGGCCCCAGTTGAAGGCGCCGGCCCCGCCCCCACCCGCGCCGGTTGCCGGGAGACCCGCGTGGGCCGAAGGGTTCTTTGTATCAAAGCCGCCGCGACATCACAAGGCGCCCCGGAGCGGCAATCGAGGGGGCGGGGCTTGCAGCCCGGGGCGGGTCCTAAAGAGAAGGAAACAGCCCAGGAACCCCAGCCACGGGGGCGGGCCCAGGTAGCCCCGCCCCCTAAGGTAGAGGCAGGTGGCTGGGTCAGCACTGACCAATGGCCTCATGGCAGCCAGGCGGGACTCAAGGGCCATTCCTCCCAGGCGGCAATTCAGCGGGTGGAGTTCGCCCTGGGCCTCAGGAACCGGCGCTGTAAGGTTAGGGCCGCCCGGGTTTGAGCTGCCCTGGCCTTTGATTTGAGGAAGAAGGCATTTGTAAACGCGCGCCTGCCTGGCAGGCTCTGTGGCCACTGCTGTTCATTCTAGTTTACTCTCACTGTTTGTGGTCACAGCACTGCGAGAGTCTGGCCAAAATTTCCAGGCTCACGTTCACGAACCCGAACGAAGACCTACCAACCTCTACCTGCCACTTCTACCACCACTACCACCAGCAGCCTGGGTCTGGTGGCTCCTAAATTGATTTTTATCCTGAATCCCACCCACAACCTTCCCAGTTGTTTTCTTAGCAAGGGTGTCCCACCTGCGGCCCAGGGTGGCTAAGAATGCGGCCCAACACAAAATCGTAAATTTACTTAAAACCTTTCTTTTGCTCATCAGTTTTCATTAGTGTTTGTGTATTTAATGTGTGGCCCAAGACAACTCTTCTTTTTCCAGTGTGACCCAGAGACGCCAAAAGGTTGGACACCTTTAAATAGAGTCAAAGCTGTCTTTATATCCAGCCCAGCATTACAAAGAACCAAAAGGCAGCAAGAACTAAAACAAAAGGGGAAGGGCCCCTCCTGTTGAATTACATAGCAAATACATTACTTTATGTTGAAAAAGCACCTCCCCTCATAACTCTTCACCATGCTCTGGATTAAAAGAAGGCAAAGACCGCAAGCAGCAAGTATTGCGAATGTGGTTTCCCTTTGACTTGCTGCATTGTGTCACCGGGGAGGAGCAGATTTATCTTCCTATTTTCTGGCCCAGGGTGACATGAAGCCACCTTCCCCTTCACTGAGTTCTCACTGACCAACCAGGTAGCACTTTGGTATGGTCAAGGCCTGTCGCCAGCTGGATGCTGTCAGGGGCACTGATACACACACACACACACACACACACACACACACACACACACACAGGGCTTTTCAACTTTTCTAGCCCCTTCTCTCTGGCTCTTTGCTTCCAAATTTCTTCTCCCCAATATCTCTGCAAATAAATGCCCAGTTGCCCCTTTGTTTACCAGGGCCTGCCTCTGAGGCAAAGCATCCCACTGGGGCTCTCCAAAAAGAACAGCATTAGCCAGAGGTAGACCTCCTGGCAAGGGCTCCAGTGAGGGGAGGCTGGAGTGGTTGGGGTTGAGGTAGAAATTCCACCACCACTGCTTGTGTCTTGCAGTTCAGAGATCCATGTGTGGAGGCCATAGACTCCTGGTGTTCACCTACATGGTCCCTAACACGCAGGAGAGCCGTGGTGTATCATAAAGAGCATTGACTTCGGACTCAGACAGACCTGAATTTGAATTCTATTTGCCATCCATGAGTCCTGGGACAAGTTATGTAACCTCTCTGAGACTCAGTGTCTTCATCTGTGAAATGGGAATGGCAGTGTCTCCCACGCTGGTTGCGCACCCTGGCACAGTGGGCGCACTTCATTCTAGGCACTCCTCAAAGGTGTGGTACTGGAATGGGCCCCTGCAGCCTGGGCCTGCTCCATATGCCTTCCCAGCTCCACCCCGAGACCTTAGCTCAGCCCCCTCTGGGAAGTTCAGGGGTGTGTCTGAGTCCAGGGGATCTGTCTGGGTTTCCCTGCTTCCCTTTTGAGTCTCATGTTGCCCCTAAGGACGGCAGGGCTCCAGGAGGCAGGTCACATGACAGAATCACCCAGAACTGGAGAAGAGTGGCAGAAACCCAAGGTAAGAATTGCTTCTCCTGGTATTGTTCCAGCAAAAGTCAAGGGAGACAGCCAGCCTTGTCAAGTTCCCTCCCCACCACCACCAAGGATAGCCTGATTGACACTTTAAGAGCTCTACAGAGCAGGGGTGCTAGTGGTCCCTCTCTATTTTCCTCAAAAGTAGTGGGGCGGGGAGCATCTCCAGGTATTTGCTGCAAAAAGCAGCATGACAGAGAGGAAGGTCCCAAGATGCCAGCATTTACGCTTCTGAGTCTGAAGCCTGCCCAGTTCTATGATTTGTAGTGGGGAAGTCACTTACTGCTTCAGACCCTCAGTCTCCACCTCTACAAATGGAAACAAGACCTTTCCTCTTACAGTTGTGAGGTTTAAATGAAGTGATAAAACAAGTGTCTAGTACAATGCCTCCCATGCTGCAGGCGCTCGATAACTAGTAGCTCCTAGCTGTTACCAGCAGCATGAACGAGCCCTAGTCTGGCTCAGCGAGTAGGAGCATGAGCTCCGGAGCCAGACCCGAGGGTCTTGTCTTGGCTTTACCCCCCTGTAGCTGGATGACCCTAGGCAAGTTTAATTCCCAGTGTCTCTATTTTCTCATCTGTAAACCGGAGATAACAGTGGTATGTATTTAAGGGTTATTGTGAGGATAGAAGTACTCAGGACTCATAATAAAACGGGACCTGGCTCATAACAGGTGCTCAATAAACAGGAACCATTATCAGTTACAATATGGCAAGAGCCTGGGAAGAGCTGAGGCGAGGGTTAGCCCCTGAAGCAGCTTGTGGGAGAATTTAGGACTCTGGCTTTTGGGAGAAGCCCTGACATCTTTCACAGGATTCAGGGAAGCAGTGATCATTTATTTTTTGTGGGGGGTGGGGGGAGGCTGTGTCTGAAAAGGAATATGGGAACTGAGGGCTCCAGCCTAAGCCAGGGCTCCCAAAGGACTCAGTGTCCTCCTCTATTCAAATGGGGACTCGAAGAAAGAACTGCAGCCCTGCCTCCCAAGCACAGCCATGAGCCTGGGGGCAAATGGACCCCTGAGTTGGCTACCCTGATCCCTTAGCATGAGTATGTTTTAGATGTCATAGAATCAAGCCATTTTAACCTAAGAAGAGTCTCTTGATAAATATCTAATGAACTCTTCCCCATTTTATGGGTGGAAAGACAGAGGGTCAGAGGGGGCTGGGACTTTGTCCAAAGCCACAGAATGAGATATCTCAGAGGGGCAGGGACTGAAACTAGGTCTCCTGACGACAGTGAAGGCCCCGCCCCTTTCCACTAGGCTGGGATGCTTTACCGATGGGGTAAGGCAGGTGGGGCTTGGGGAGTGGCCGGGCGTGGACTCCTCACAGTGCTTGCCCAGAGCGGTGAGTCCCCCAGGGGGTCTGCCTGCCTTTTCAGGAGAAAGAACCATCTCATTAAAAACAGAAACTCTCTCCCAGGGAACGATCCAAGAATAATTTTCAGAGGGCAAGTCATGCTGATTAATTTTTTTAATGTCACAAAACTGACTCTGCCATTGTCGATATGGGAATACTCCCATGTTGTTGAAATGCCAGAGCCAGAGGGAAGCAGGTAGAATGTTGACAAGCAGGAGTTACTATTGTCTAGAAACTTATGGGGGTGGAAAGCACATGGTCATTTGGGAGACCCAGGTAAGAGAAAAGAACAGAAAGTTCTCTCTGTACCAAAGCTACCTACCTATGTCTGTTTTCCTTCTGCTGTCACCATGCAGGAAACAGCTCAACATCAGCTGGTTGGGGCCATACGGAAAGGTGGGCTAAGCATATATGGCATCATTATAAAGAAAAAGAGCTCTCTGGTCATGACCAAAGCATTAACATTGGCCAAGCAACTGATGCCAACCAAGATTAATCAGCCAACTGAACAAACAGAAAACAGCTGCACAAATACTAACAGCACAAAAAAAAGGGGTTCCTCAGGGTTCCAGGGGAACCCTGCTGCAGAACAGAGATGCTCCAGGTGAGCAGTAGCTCCCCTTCTGTCCGCTTTACATGTGCACTTCATGTGAACAAAGTATTTACATATGATTTCAGGTGACAAAGGGCTCTGTGGCTTTCAAGGTGTTTCAGATCACTGGTCCGGTATGACCATTCCTTCCCAAACAGGGCAATGAGCCTCGGAGGTGGGGAACGGCCCTCCCCCCCCACAGGTGCAGAGTCAGTCAGTGGCAGAGCCAGGGTTAGAGCCGAGCCTCAGGGCTCCGTCTAGCGCTGGCCAAGACAGGCCTCAGGCCTCAACCAGGATTGCCAACACCAGTCAAACTCTGTCACACTGAACATCATTTCTGTCCGGCCACAGTGCCACCAGCGACTGCTCTTTGCGGGGGAAAGCCCTCCATGCAGCTGACTCAGCTTTGCCGCAAACACTATCTTCCCACCTCGCCCGTCGAGGGCCCTGGACTCCACAGTCGGGAAGCATCAGCCCTGGACGTTGTCTCGGCTTTCCACCCCAGAGGACAGCTTCAACCTCTGATGCCTTATGCAGTGGCTTCCGAAAGGGAAACAGGCGCTAATGAAACAGGCAGGACCCAGGGACTGCAGAGGCCTCTCAACCCTGAGGGGAAGTAGCTCCCAGTCTCCTACTTAGAAAAGGTGGGTGGGGCGCCTGACTCCCAGAGCCCTTCCACTCCAGCAGGGGGCTGGTCCAAGGGCCCTGCACTGGGCGGGAAAGAGGGGGGCATCTGGGACCACTCCTTCCTCTGGAAGCCGTGAGCTGGATGGCATGTTGCTAAGATCCCTTCCGGTTCTACAACCCCAGGCTAGCCAGGGAACAGACCTTGGACCCGGGTATGCATCCTGAGAAAGGAAGCCCCTTTCCATTGGCAAACGCCTCAGTGTCGGTGAGTGTCCTTTGGCCAGGTTGCCGTCAGCAGTCTGCCCCTGGGGCTGGGCTCCCTCGTAGTGTCTGGCTGGGCGCTATGCAGATGGGTGGGACTAGGTCTTACTGCCTCTGGCCCCAGACAAGTGTTTGGAGAGGCCAAGCTCTATTTTTGTCAGGCTGTGCACACAATGGAGTTTCTTACTCATGCACACCCAGCAAGAGGGGAAAATGGTGAGAAAATGTATGTTTCCTCTGACTCATGCAACCATCTACGAGGAGGGGGTGGCAGCAAGGAGGCAGTTGGACAGCTCTTTAGACCTGAACTGGTGAAGACAAAGAGGAAAAACTCCTTTCCTCTACTCTCCATAAAGTCAGGCGACTGCAAAACCAGGAGAGCACACACCACCCTCCTCTCCACGCTCCCCACCTCCCCCCAGACCAGGAAGCCGCATCTCAGACTTTGAGGAGTGGAAGGTGAAGCAGTGGTCCCCAAACTGCACTGCACAACCGACTCGCCCGGGAACTGAAACAAGTCAGTGCCCCCCCTCCCCCGGTCGGACTCCCTAGCAACTGCATCCAAACGTCTAGGGTGGGAGCCACGTGTTCCCACATGGAAGGGGAAGGGAGGGAGAAAGAGAGGAAGAGAACCATCAGTGTGTGGTTGCCTCACATGCGTCCCCTACTGGGCACCTGGCCCGAAACCCAGGCATGTGCCCTGACCGGGGATTGAACCCTCAACCCTGGTGTATCAGGACACTGTCTAACCAACTGAGCTACAGGGCCAAAACCACTATCAAACATTTTATCTCCTCTGTCCACTAAAGAAACTCCTACTCACCCTTCAAAACCCCACTCATGTGTGACCTACCAGGTAAAGCCTTCCCCCACAGCACCCCTGGATTCCTAGGGCTGTGCAGTCACCGGGTACACACACATGTGTGCTAGGTATGCAAACTTACCAGTGAAACCCTGCACTTGAGATGCTGGGGTCCAAACGCTGCCCCCACGGCCCTAACAGCTGCATTCTCAAGCCGTGGTTTCTATCTATATTGGGTCAGAGAGGGTGGAGGGGTCCTGAACCCACCTCTTCTAACTCCAAGCCCAGGCCCCTTCTTCAACCGCATAGCCTGGTGGTTGAGCTGTGCTCACTGCTGGGTCACCCCACACCCTGCCCAGAGCCGCTCTGGAAGGTGGCCTGCCCACCACCTGCCTGCAGGGGCTCTCCACGAGGGTGAGGCCCCTGAGGCCCTCTGAGAGCTCCCCCAACATGGTCACTGCTCCTCCTCTAGTCCTGTGAGGTCTCCCTGTGTCCTGGTTCTCAGCCTATAAATACGACCTACGAGAAGGTCACTCCGGGGTGGTGGTCATTAATCTCAGGAATTTACCGCCTTCCTGAGGAGAGCATAATTTTTGACAAGGAAGCTAGTGAATGAAGACAACTTTACATCTTATTTCAGACCAGAAGGACATAGAGTAAATGGCTTATAATTCCACTTCGAACGCAAACACAATCCCCACACAATTGTGTCCTTCCTAAATTATTCTAGTGACACTGGAATTTAAAAACACCCCAAACCAATTGCAAATAGGCCACAGGCCACCCCATACAGGCAAGCAGTAGGTCTGCGGGCTCTGCACTGTAAGAAGGCAGCGAGCAGGGCCTGGGGAGACAGCCGTTGCCCCCGGAGGACCCCGAGCCTGCGGCTCACCCAGCCCCACCCAGGGTGGGCCAGGCTGCCCAGGCGTAAACAGGCAGCCACAGCAGCAGACGGGACGGGCCGGGCTCATCTGGAGCCTGGAGACTGGAGCCGGCCTCCTGTCTCAGCTCACACACACCTCCTTTGTGGCTCCCCTTCCAGGGCAGGGCTGGGCGAAGGGAAACCGAAGGCGCCAGGCCCCAGAACACTGAGCCTGTGTTCCTCCCACTTCGGGAAAACCACAAACCGGCGAGGCTCTGCGGCCACAGCCCGGGTGGACTAAAGGGGCTGCTGTGTTCAGGTAGACCCTGGAGAGGCCCCAAGCCCAGAGGAGGCCAGGGCGGGGAGGGCAGGGCTGCTCTCGGGGTGCCCTGAGAAAGAAACCTTTCTTCCAGGCCAGGCCCCCAGCCGTCCCACTGGACCACAAGGCCACATTCATGGGAGTGGAGTGCCCCACCCGTGCCCGGCCAGCCCAGGTGCACACCCAGCTCTGCCACTCGCCTCCCGCAGCTCACGTGCAGTCAGTTCTTGTCTGTGCAAACCCTGACCAGTCGACAGCGAACAACTGCTCCTAGGGGTCAGGGCCCCACAAGCCTCTGATCGTAATTTTCATCAATCAGTCAGTATGTAACCTTGCTCTATGTGTGTTGGTTTAAAGATACCTTATTTAACATGTATTGTTGATTCGTTAACATCGAACTCAGCTGACAGCCCGATCACTGAGGCCCACGCAAGGTTCATCTCACACATCTTCTCCACAGGGCACATAACTTAGCAACATGAGGCAGCACTTCAGTACCACACTTGGGGTCACTGAAAACAGCCAAATCACCAACAAAAAGCCCCCAAATCCAAAAAGCGGAAGCAAGATGGAGTAACATCCTGTTCAGCCTTGGCCGGCTGACCCCAACTGTCACCGCCTGTCCGTCTGCAGACGATCGTGGAAACGCTGCCTGTGTTGATGGGGGGCATGGCGCGTGGAAGGGAGGACAAATTTTAGCAAGCAGGCTAATCAGCAAGCACAGAATTGGCCAAAATGAGGATCCACCGTGTCTGTGTTATAGGGTGTTTGTGGGGAGGAGCTTGTTACATGAAACAAATAACGCGAGACAAGTACGCGGCTCGGCGGTAGCTCAGTGCGTGTGTGCGCTGTCTCTCCTTCGGTCAGGGGCTGAGCCTGGCGGTCTGGCCACCTTTGCCATTCCCTCTGTTGCAATGTCTTTCCTTGCGCTTTTTCCACCGAGTGACGCCCAGAGCCCAGGGTTTCGAGTTTGCCTGGGGCTGGTTTGGATCACACACCTCTTCCCCGTCCAGGCTGGGAGGCCTCCGGCTAAGCTGGTTCTCCTTTCTCCTCTGTCTCCAGCAGCTGGTTCCCTACTGCTCGCCCGCCCGCGGCGGGACTGCGTGTTACAGAAGTGACCAGAAGAGACCTCCTCCTGGCCCTTCCCCCAGGCCGGCACGCCCCGCTGTGCAGGAGCCTTACCTGTTTTGCCTGGGCCACAGGGTGCGGTTCACAGAGGGGCTGTCCTACTCAGGCGGGCGCTCAGGTTCCTTGTTCCTGCACCTGCCCACCCCACCCCCACCCCTCCATGCCACTTCCTGCGCCCTCAATTTCTCCTTCTCCATTAGTTCATCTCTTTACCAGATTACGTGCTGACTGAAAAACCTCTCCCGAAATCCCACGGGGTGGGAATGAGTAAACTAGAGAGTCACGGCCCCCATCCTGCCTGGACTCCCACTGCGGCACTTGACCCAGTGCATCTCTCCTGGAGACACTTTCTTTGCTCGGCTTCTAGGACGCCACCCTTCCCTGTCCTTCCACCTCCCTGAGAGGGACTTCCCGCGCCCTTCCTCCACTCCGAACGTTCCCGTGCTGTGCGCTCCCGTCCTGCAAACGCCCATGCCCCCAGCCTGGACTTCTCCCCTGACCTCCAGTGCGGTACCCGGCCACCCGGAGGAAGATGACGGAGGAGTGGCTGAGGGACCCAGGGCAGGAGGAAGGCGGGAGGGGCACGGGAGAGATGAACTGTGGTGCAGCGACACCAGGCCTCCCGCAGGTGCTCTGGGCCCTCAGAGTTGTCCCAAAAAGAGACAAGGAGGCAAAGTCCTGTGTCCCCACATGGACCAGTCATGGGACAAGGCTGCACTCAGGAAGGGTCTGCAATCTCAGGTCAGGCAGACCTCTGTTCCCTGGGGAGGGTCAGCTGCCAAATTTCCCTCCAAACCTGCTACCTCGCTCAGTCCCCACCCCCCAGCTCTGCCAATGGCACCGACATATACCCAGGTGCTCAGGGGAGAATGTGGACTGTCCTTGATGGGTCTCCTTCCTCCACCCCACAAGGGCTAGTCCTGTCCACTCCAGCAGAGCCCCTTCCCTCTCCCACCTGCCTGTCACCGTCCTTGACCAAGCGGCCATCATCTCTGCCCCAGGTGAATGCACAGACACCTAACTGGTCGCCCTGATTCTCACACACACACACACACACACACACACACACACACACACACACACCCTACAGCTTTCTCCCAGACCCCAAGCAGGCCTTATCACTTCCCGGCCAAAAACCTTCGTCTGGCCTCACGAGCCCAGGATAACCCTGGAACTCCCGCCTGTGCCCCCAGACACCTGTGCCCGGATCCTCCTTCCGTCCCCACACTCCATCCCTCCCCGGCTACTTGGCCTTCTCGCCATCCCTCAAACCAGGCACCTTCCCACCTCAGAGCCTTTACACTTTCCTGCTTTTTGCCCCCCACACACACACTCCCCCAACCCCCACTGGCACTCTCTGGGGTTCACCCTGCTTTATTCCCTTCTGAGCCCCTCCCTCTGTTCGTGGGAAAGTCACTGACTCATCTTCCTGCCCACGGGCTGCCTTCTCCCCTCAGAGTAGTTCTCCGAGGGAAAGGAGCTGGTGGGCAGTGGGCAGTGGGCCCCGTGGTCCTCCACACCTAATTGCTGACCGACTCCGTGGCGGAGCCTCCCGTGACCTGGGATTGGTCCTCAGTGGGGGGAGGGCTAGGGATGGAGAGCAGTGGGCACTTTTATGGTGACCACCATGACTCAGCTTTCAGGGACCAGCTTCCGTGCGGGCCCGTCCCCCAGGGCACAGTCGGCTCCCTTGCCAGGTTCCGGGAAGTCAGGGACAGCTGGAACATTCCACACCAGCACTGCATAGTGGTCCTGTAAGTGTCTGTCTCCCCCACGGCCTGAGATCCTCCAGGTGGACCCGGACATATCTCCACCTCCCCATCCTGGCCCCAGGGTGGTGTGCTCAGCCAAAGCCTGGGGCATTGACTTCAGGTGAACGCTCTTTCCTGCTTTGCAACTCAGCATTCGAGAGCTGGAGCCGAGGCCCCTCAGCACCAGGCTGGGCCACCTGCCTCGGGATACAAGTCCGGGCCCAGCCTGCAGGGCTCACGGCCAGCTTAGCCCCAGGCCAGGGGCTTGCCAGCCGGACAGTCACAGAGTGGTGACTTTCACCATCACACCTGCCACTGAACGAAGGCCTGGGTAACAGCCTCCGTTACTACCAGACTGTCACCCAGCGCCTCCAGCCCAGCTCATCTGCCCGCAGGCTCCTGTCCAGTCCTGCCCAGGAAAGTTCCGGGGACACGGCGACCTCTCTCCTCTCCGACAGGCCTGGCTCTGAGTCTGGGCTCCACCACCTCGCTGGGCGACCTTGGGCAACCTGTGTAACAGCTGAGCCTCAGCTCTGTTGGCTGTAGAACAGGGATAATAACAGCATCTCTCCTGTGAGTGTCTCCCGTCGGGGACGGCTGGCCGGAGTAAGGCCTCTGCAGGGGATGGTTCTCATGACCTCCCCCGTGGGCGCTGCTACTGCTGCTCTGGCAGTGAGTCACGTGTGCGGACATTATGACTTCTGGGCAATTTTAAAAAACTCCCATCTTCCACAAACATGCTTTCTTCACACATGATTTTGAAACATCTGATTCAGCTTTTGACAAAGGCTAAAAGAAATGGGGAAAGTGTCTGTATTCAAACACAGTCAAACTGACTTAAAAAATAAAACTTCTATAGAAAATTCATCCACCGTGTGGCCAACTCTCTCCTCTGTAATGACCCTCCCTGTGAACTCTTGGAAAGTTCAGTGATAAGTATCCTAGTAAGTTCATTGACCTCCCTGAGCCTCAGTGTTCACTTCTGTGAAATGGGGATAGAAGTATCTGCCCCACAAGACTGTTATAAGGACCACCCAAAACAGGTTTCAAGCATCTAACAGAGTGGGTGGAACACAACAGGAGCTGAAGAAGTGTTAGCCCCCACCCAACCCCACCCCAGCCCCTCTGCTGTGTGCCTGCTTCCCTCCGCTGGATCAGGAAAGCTCTGCATCACCCAGTCCCCTTCCTGCCAGGCCTGTCCAGAAGCCTGGGGGTAAGCTTATTCCCCTGCTGTGGTTCTCTGTGCCCAGTAGCTGGGCTCCTTCTGCATCCCTATTTGGTTTTTGAACCCTGACGTTTGTCTTAATAGTTCAAGAGCGTCTTGTGCACGGTGAGTGCCTGCAGGCCTCCAAGGGATCAAGTAGCAGAGCACCAACAGTCCTCGCAGGAATCTGTGAGCCAAGCGGGTGGAGCAGCAGGAGCCTGGAGGGTGGCCAGGCCTGGGCACCGGGTCTGTGCTGCTGCTCTCTCAGGACAGGCGCCTGCGGACGAGGAGGGCTGTCTGTGCCTGGGGGGCTGCCCTGGGCCCTGATGCCCTGGGGGGCACAACCATTGTAGCGGTAGGCCGTGTGGCCTCTGAGCAGGTCATGAGGTCACAGGAGCGGGCAAGGGCGTCCCTGTGCATCTCTGTGTCAGCACCTGGTGGACTCGAAGGGGCTTCACGGCGGTCAATGGAGGTTCAGCCCCAGCTCTGCCATTCGGTACGTGAGTCAGCTCAGTGAGACCACTCCCCCACCTGAGTCTCCGTTCCCCTCACCGAGAGCTGTTGAGAGGGCCGAATGAGACAACATCTGCTGAGCTGTTAGTCGGGCCTGGCAATCACTGTGCGTGCCCTTATGCCACGCTGCTACAGATGGCCGTAGGGAAACTATACGTGAAGCAGAAATTGGAAGAATAAGAATATTTTCCTTCTTTAATGTCTCAGGAGAGGTCTTTCTTTATATCCCAGGTCAAAATTCTTCCCCCCCAGGTGTCACCTGGCTTTCTTATGCCATCACCAATGCATTTAGAATGGCCTCTTTGGGTGATGGGCTGGTGGGCTGGTGACCCATCCCAGACTGAGAGCCCTGGAGGGACTGTGCGACCCCAGCACAGCGCCTGGCACGTGGGAGAACTGACTACTAGGCGAGCGAGGGAATGAACAACTCAAGGGCAAGCCTCCGCCGGCACCGTGCCTGGTGCTGCCTGCACAGCATCCGGTGCACATGGCAGCCCTGACAGGTGACCAGGAGGGAAGACAAGGCGAGGACCTACTCCGTGCCAGGCCCTGCTCTAAGAGCTCTGCAGTCCTGCCAGGTAGATGCACACACGTCTGGATTCTCTGTGCAGTTAATGAAGCTTAACTTCTAGGACCCTCACGTGCACCGTGTGCTCACGTGGTCACGAGTTTTGTAAACTAGCAAAAGGCCCTTTACCCCAAACATAACGCCACACAGTAAGAGCTTCGGGTCCCTCACCTCTGGTCCCGCCAGAGTATGCACCCACTCTCCCATTTCACAGATGAGAAAGCTGAGGCTCAAAGAGCTTCAGTAACCTGCCAAAGCCCTTCCTACTCTGCCACAGGCCTCCCACAAGTCTAAGAATGGGAGCGCTGGACTGTGGTGACGAGTGTCTACCCGAGGGCAGCTTTGCAGTTGTAGGTTTTGAGCTGAAGGAGGGAGGGAGGGAAAGAGAAACTCTGAAAAGAAGGGTCCCAAGTCCAGAGCCCAGAGCCCTGAGGCCCAGCTATTTGGCCTCAGAATCCTGGCTAATCTGCCATCTCCTTCCCCACTCCCACCCCCACCCCATGACCCAAATCTACTGTTTGCCTTTCCAGCTCCTGAAAGCACCAAGTATGAGCTGCAGTGAGCCAGCCTAGCTCACCCCAAATAAACCTGCTCTCTGTCCCCTTCTTCTTCCTGGGCCCCCCCACGGGGCCCCGCCTGTGTCCAATACCAGGCGAGGGCAAACAAGAGCTGGCACGCTCCGCCCTCAGGGCCAGCCCTCCCTCGCTGTTTTGCAGAGGGTCAGTTTCAGTTGCCCTGGCATTCAGTTACCTTCATTAGAATGGGCCCCGAGAGCTGTCCGGGCACTGACCACTCAGGGCAGATTCTATCACAGCAGGGATGAAAGAGGAGAAAAAGCGTGGTGGTAATGGAGCTGCCTTTCCCCTGGCCATGGAGAGGAAGACGAGGGGTGGGCGGCTCGAGGAGGTGGGTGCAGCGTCTGCCAGGCCCCGGGCCGGGCCCTCCGAGGGCTCCAGGGGCCTCACTCTGTTCCTTAGGCCTCAGAGCCCATGTTGATGGCGAGCGTCGGCCAGAGGCTCAGCCAAGTCCCCCAGTTCCATCAGGACTGGTCCAAGAGAGAATTCAGAGGAGAGAGAAAGACTGTGGGTGGGAGTAGGGGAGGGGAGGATCGCAAAGAAACAGCTTTCTGAATTCTAGAAAACTCCCGGCAGAGGTAGCGTTTGAGGACACCTGTCCTTACAGCCCTTCCCCAGGCAAGGAGGTGCCCTTGTTGACACAGAACCCAGAGAGCCACTGTTTGAAAATATGCTCTTAGGCCACAATGCTTGGCATAATAAAAATTAGGCTTTTGCCCTGGCTGGTGTGGCTCAGTGGATTGAGCACTGGCCTGGGAACCAAAGGGTCACCAGTTCGATTCCCAGTCAGGGCACATGCCTGGGTTGCGGTCAGGTCCCCAGTAGGGGGTGTGTGAGAGGCAAGCACACATTGATATTTCTCTCCCTCCCTTCCTCTCTCCCTTCCCCTCTCTCTAAAAATAAACAAAAAAAGTTTGGTTGTTTTTTAAAATCAGGCTTTTAAGATTGATTGATTGACAATGGTAACATCCCTAGCAGACTCTGTCTCTATTAGGGACTTTTGGGGCTGATGGAAGCTGAGCTGCAGGGACGCTATGTGGCCACCTGGTTTCCAGAGCCTGCCTCCCTGGCTAACAGAACTGGGAAAGCATCCTAACGCCAGAGTGCGGGAGTGAGTGTGGGGGGGTGGGCGGGCGGGACAGGCAGTCTTTCCTGCCTCCCCGTCATCCCCCAGCTGGGCTGCAGGAGGGGGAAGGCTGCCCTCACCCAGGCAGGGATTATGTGGGTCAAGGGCAGAAATCCCAACCAACTCTGCTACTTAGTGGCTATGTGACCCTGGAAGGTCTTTTAACCTCTCTCAGCATAACTGTCTCAGCCTGTAAAGTGGACATAATAACAGCAAACCTTTACATGGTCCTTAGCATGTACTCATTACTAACCTAAGCACTTTTTCACACTGACTCATCCAGTCCTCACAACCCCTCGGGAGGGAGGCATCCCCACACTCGTCCTCCAGGTCGGAACAAAGGTGAGGGCAGGTGAACAGCCTTGCAGAGGACACACCATGAGAAGTGCCCAGTGTGAGATTGGGCCCCAGGCCGCCTGGGTCCAGGGGGCACATGCTTGTCCATGACAGGACATCACCCCTGTCCCCTTCATTGGGGACCCACTGTTGTCTGGTGTGCCAGATAAGTGACACTTTAAATGAAAGCAGATTCATCAGGGGCTGGATTCCGGAGTGGTGAATTTTGATGCAGGAGAGGGGAGGAGGGGCCCAGAGTACAGGCCTGGGGCTTTAGGGAAATTGGGGTGAGTCCACAGCAGTGATTCCAGGACTGGTCACGATCTGCTAAGGACGCAGACCCCAGGTCCACCCCAGAGGCTGAGTTGGTCACCGGGGCCCAGGGGTCTGCACGTCACACGGAAGCACCAGCTGGGTGAGGATTCTGAGCCCCACCTCCAACGCCTTCCTGGCTGCAGCAGTCCCAGGGGGGCGGGGGAAACAGCCAGGAGAAGCAGGTTCTAGCAGCCCCGACCTGCCCTCAGGGAAGTCCTCGACCCTCTGCGACACGGTTCCCCATCTGTAAAGTACAAGTCTGCATTAGACAGTCTCTCTCCATGGGCCCTGGCTGAGAACATCCAAACCCCGCCATCTGCCCGGTTCTCTGCGCTCTGTAATGAGGCGACAGAGCTGATGTTTCCCGTTGATCCTGGGCTCCCCAAGGGAGGAATAAAACCAGAATAGCCGTAACAGTAACAACTGCTCTGTCTGACAGTACAACTCCTTGTGGAGGGAAAGTGCCACCAGCTGTGGCCAGCACAGCCAACTTGTGCTGCTTGGTCAGTCCAGGAAGGCTAGGGAACCCCCACAGTGCCAGGCAGGCCTCCTCAGTCACCAAACACACACACGGGACGGCACTGAGCCTGTGCGCCTGGCCAGGGAGAGAGGTACATGCTGGTTGCCTCTGGCTGGGGAGGTTCAAGGTGTTCCTGCTACAGGGGCCTGAGGTGCCTGGGCCCGCTGAGAAGCCCTAGCCTTCTGTGTCCAGGCTTCATGATGCTAAATGCCCCCAGCAGCCCCAACTCTGATCCAGCGCCCACTCATGCCAGGCCCTGCTTGGGGCTGCACCACTTCCTTTATCTTGGTCCAAATACTAACCTGAAGCCGGGGAGTGCTGTTGTGCCCAGTTTATAGATAAGGGAACTGAGAGGCCCAGAGAGGCTGCAGGTCCGTGGGCAGCTGCACAGCTGACAGCGGTGGGGCTGGGGCTCAGACCCAGCCTGCCTGGAGTGCCTGGCTCACCACCAATGGCCTCCCAGCCGGTGTTAATCACAGAACGGGAGGCAGCTCAGTGGTTACAATGTGTTAACACTCCCAGCTTGGGTGCATTCATCTTTATTGGCTTCCGGGCCAGTGTGCAGCATCCTGAGCCAGCAGCCAGCAAACTCAGAGCAGAGGAGGCAGACTGATCAAGACCCGCCAGGGTTTTGGTGTGAGGACCAGGCCTGGGCGTAGGTCCACAAAGGAGGATTTTGAAGGGGATGTTGCAGAGGGAGTGACTCTAGGAGCCTGGGAGTTGGTGTCAGGAAACTAGGTCCTGGGTCAGGCTTTGCAACCAGCCACTGGGGCACTGCCGTATTGTCCCCGTGCCTCCCTGGGGCAGTTCCAAGGCCTCAGATGCCTCCCTGCACATTTCCAAGTGGATACTCCTGATCCGTGTTCGCCCTTCTATGCGCTGGCCCGCAGCTGCCTTACTGGGCCGGTGCTGAGACTGAGCAGTGATTCCCAAGCTCCTCTGCCGTCAAAGTCACCGGGGCAGCTTTTACAACTCTCTGCGTCCAGGCCAAATGTCAGACCAACTAAATCTGGACCTGGGCATGCAACCTGGCATCAGGGTTGCCGAAGTTCACGGGGTGATTCCAACGTGCCACCAGGTGGAGACCCAGGGACTTGCACGAGTGTGGCCCAGGCTCTGATGAGCGTGTGACTGAGACACCCAGGTCTTGTTCAGATACAGGTCGGGACTGAGCAGGTCTGGTCCGGTGTCAAGTGCTGCGGTTCTAACAAGCTCCCAGGTGACGGCCTGGTCTGGACAGGGCGCTGAGTGTGTTGGTGATGGCAATTCCCGCAGGCGCTCTCGAGGGGAAGAAGGTGTTTTTCCCCCCCGGCCAGGTCTCGTCACCCTCCCTGACCGCCCCCAGGGCCGTGAGCCCGCTAAACTCTGAGGAGTCCTGCACCGGCCTATTCTTGCTTGACCACCGGCTTACACCAGGCTCAGTAACCTCGTGGTGGTCCTTCCCGTGTACTTTAGGGGCCAGCCAGGGTCTGTGGGGGGGCGGAGGCGTGAACAGGACGGAGGTGTGGTCTGAGTCACAGGCCAGGCCTGGGCCTGGGCTTCTGTGTGGGGAGGGGCTCTTCTGCCTCATCCGAGTGCCGGCTCCTCTCCGACAAACGGCCTTAAGGTGTTTATCACCCGGTGGGGCTGTGGGACTGTAGGGCAGGGATGCAGGGGAGGTGGGCATCCATGGATGATGGGGTCCATGGGCAGTGGGGGTGTGTGCGGGTGTGGGGAGGGGGACCGTGGGTGGAAGGGCTGTGGGTGGGGAGCGGCGGGAGGCGGGGGCCAAGCACCTGACCGAGTCAGGGTTTACAGCCATGTTGTTCTTTACTGGTCGAGTGTGACGACTCCTGTGAAGCGATTACAAAAAAAACAAAAGTTTTGTTTCTGTGAGAAAACAAAAGCCCTCGAGAGAAAGCCACCTGCTACACGAGTTAGGGAAGGCAAGAGAAAATGAAGTCCGAGAAATGATGGTTCTTTGCCGGAAAATAGAAGCAAGCTGGTGATGCTGACAGGCGCCGACGTTCCCAGCCCTGTCTCCCCGTCAGTCTCCGACTCGTGCTGGTGGACGCCCTGGGGGCTGCTACTTTCCGGCCCTGGATCCTCAGGAGCCTGAGCAGGGCTCCAGGATCATGGCTGTTCCCCAGACAGGACTTGGAGTTTGGGGAGGTGACACCACCCGCCCAGAGTCTCGCCAGGTGGGGTGAAGCCATGGTGCAGGCCCAGGGCTTCCACACTGTCACGGAAGCTGCGCCACCTCCTCCCACGGGGGCAGACCAGGACCTGAGATGAGCCTCATAAGTGCCCCTCCACCTTTTTGTAAACCTCAGAGAGTCCCGTGAAGCCAAGACACCAAACTCTAATGTGCTTACTCCTCCACCAGACCCGAAGGCTGATTTTCCAGTGGGCCCCGAGCCAGCAGCAGCCAGCTAGCCTGTCCCGCCCGGCCTGGGTTTGCACCTACAAAGGTGGGGGCCGACCCTCCTGCTCAGGGTTGCCTCCCTCTGAGAAGGGCACCTGGGAGGGCTGCTCGGGAAGGTGGGAAAGAGCACTGTGGCTGCCACTAACCCCCCATTCACTCTGTGTCCTCCTGTCCTGAGTCTGCTCTGCACCTGGCACCACACAGGCCCTGGGAACTCCAAGAGGGTGCCGCAGAGTGACAACACCACCCCCCGACACACACACACACTCTGCTTAGAGAACAACAGAGAGGCCCACAGGGACACAAAGGTCTGTCCCCCAGCCCCCAACCCCCACCATATTAGGCAGAAGTGTCTGGGGGAGGGGTTGGTGTGGAAGGAGGAGGCTGCTTCTGGTGAGGGGAGAGGGCAAGGAAATGCTCTTGGTGGCAGCGGAGCAGTCCCCCAAATGACCAGCACAGCACATGGAGCGGACGGGAGTTCTAGGAGAGAGAGCCTAGACAAAGGCCAAGAACTAGGATGGGCAGGCTGTGCTGGGGAGACCCTGGGCGAACCAGTGCAGCATGGGAGAAGCTACAGAACGGTTCTGGTCAAGTGACAAAGCGAATATCTAATAAGCATCCACCAAGACCAAATACGTGTCAGACCCTGAGGGACAGATAAGGGGCAGCCTCTGGCCTCCTGCGGCTCGGCCTCTAGTGACAAGGAACACTGCAGCCTGGTGGGCATTTCATCCTCATTTTGCAGATAAGGCCGTTGGCCCCAGAGAGGTTACGTGATTTGCCCTAGACCACAGAGCCCGTGCAGCTCAGGGCAGGACCCTCTCCGGGTCGGGCTAAGGGAGGAAGGCCTCGGAGGAGGGGAGGACAGGGGACGTGGCCCACAGGAGGGCCGTCAGAGTCACCACCGGTGGCAGGCTGGACAGGAAGTCAACAGAGAGGGGTTGCAAAAGCCAGAGGACAGTGATAAGGGCTGGATCGGACTGTCGTGCTGGGTCACACAGGCCCGGCTCCGCGCCACTCCCAGAGGTGCCATTGCCACGGATTCCGGATTCCGACACAACGAGAAGGGTACCCCTGCAGCTGCGGAACACAGTGACCCCAGCTGCTCTACAAAGACACCAGACCCACATGTGACGGTGTACGTGCCACAGCCTTTGGTCCTTGTGTAACAGCAGTCGACCAAACCCCACACTGTTATCACGGGGCTGCACTGCTTCCTCTGGGGCAAGAGGGGCAGCCAGACCTCGCATTGCTTCACGCCGCACCCCAGGCTGCCCGGAGCAGAGAGCCAGTCAGGGCTGCGTGTCTGGAACAGAGCTGCTGGTGTGAGCAAAGGGGGCCGGTGCGCTGCCTCCACCTCCCGTCTGGGTCCCAGAGGTGCACGGGCTCCCAGAAGTCCTGCAGCCGAGAAGCTGGCTCATCTCTCCTTGATGCATTTCCCAGACTCCCTTGCAGAGGATGCCCTTTCTGAAGAACACCTTTTAACTACCCGCACAGCCCCTCACGGGGAGCTCTGTGCCACCTGCCTCCTCTACCCGACCTAAAGGCATTGGTTTTAGGACCCTCTATGTCCAGGTCATGGTGATGGGGGAACTCAGGAGTGGGAAAACTTCAGTTTAATGTAACAGTTTATAAGCCTAGTAGTTAATGCCGGTGAAAAGCTATTGTTTCAGGGATGGAAGGTACGGCGCACCCTGACTCCAGGGGACCACAGCGACTGACCTTTGTGCTCCAGGAGCAACCGTGAGCAACCAAGGTGGTATCTGAGCCACTCCAGGGAGAGACAGTCCGGCGCCCAGGACACAGATAAGGGAAAGCACCCAGGACCCAGGACCCAGGTGAAGAAAATCACCAGCCAGCAGATGAAAGGACGTCAGGGAAATTGCCGATGGCAGCTGTTATCTGATTAACCTCTTTCCTGAATTCCAAACCCCCTACCTATACTTTTATCCCTTGAATTCCAAACCCCTTACCTATACTTTTCTTCTCCTTACAAAAAGGGTCTGTTTGAAATGGAATTTAAGACAGTCTGTTAGGGCACAAACCTGCCATCTTCTCAGACCACTGACCACTTGAATAAAGAGCCCATAAAGATTCAATCCCTGTCTCTGCCCGTTGGGTCTGGGAGGTGACAGGCAGCATGAACGCTGGCTCTTCCGGCTTCAGTTCCCCGGGTCCAGGGCTACGGCAGCTGGTGGGAATGGGCTGGTGGGGGGACTCCGCTTCCTGGTCCCAGTCCAGGACTCACTGGCTCCTGAAACACTTAGTTTCATTCCTTTGGGTAAAAGATTGTCCTCCAGCAATGCAGGTGCTCTGATAAGCTGTCTTTGAAGCAAAGCAAACCCTCGGGGCCAGTGAGTCCTCTGGTCCTTTCTCTCAGGCTGCTGGGGTAAAGAGCATGAGGCGAGGCCTGGGAACCTGGGAGCCTGAGGAACCTTGGGAAGAGTGGACACAGAGCCAGCTGTCTGAGGTGTCTGGCGTCAGGTGCAGATTAAAACCCTGGCTCTGCACTCCTCAGTCCTGAGACCTCGGGCAAGCGACTTAATTGCTGTCTGAGCCTCAGTTCCCTCACCAGTAAAATGGGTCTAATAGTGCCTCCCGGCGGGGCTCGTCTAAATGGACGGGATAGGAGGGGGCGGGAATGATCACAGAGCCCACAAGTGAAGTCTGCGTGCACGGCTGACGTTCCACCTGATGCCACCCGGCCCTGAGTCTAGCTCCTGCTGAGACCTGGGTCCAACTGGGAGGCCCCCTTGGCTGAGACTGGAGGTATCAGCAGGCCAGGGAGAGACAGGGTGGAGAGAGACACGGGGAAGACGGGGAGGGGGAGAGAGGGACAGAGACTGGGGAAACAGGCACAGAGATGGAGTCAGAGAGAGAGGTGAGGAGAGACCAGGTCAGAAAGGGACACACACACACACACACACACACACACACACACACACGAAGAGCAGAGACAGACAGAGACAGAGAGAGGGTGCAGGCGAAGAAGCAGAGAAAGGGACAAGAGTAGAGAGAGGTTCCAAGCAGCGGGAAGGGTGTGGTCAGTCACCTGGGTCACCTGCGGGAGGTCAGTCCCCACAAATGGGCCGAAGGGGCCCCTGCCCTGCCACTCCCAGCCCCAGGGCTGCAGCCCTGTGCCCGCTCTGGGTCTGCCCTCAGCCCTGGGGGACTGAAGGGTGGCCCCTCCTCTGCCTTCCCGCCCTCTCCTCCAGCCTGTCCCAACCCAAGAAACAGACTGGGGTGGGAGCAGAAACCAGCCGAGCTGCCTAGAGTTGGACACCCTCTGGGGAGGCAGTGGGGGGTACTAGGGCCCCTCAGAGAAGGGGTGGTGGTGGGTCACACTGGGAGCTGGGGACCCTCCTAGGGAAGGGGGAGCTAGAAGCCTCTGAAGGAGGGGGTGAGGGTCACAGCTAGGAGCCAAGACCCCTCAGGGAGGGGTGGGAGACCAGCCTGCTTGTTCCTGGACCTCCCAGGAAGGCGAGCTCCTGACTCCGAGAAGGCCCTCATTTAGCCAGTCAGTAAACACTGCAGAGCACTCCCTGGGCCCCAGGGCTGGGCAGGGCAGAGCAACTGCTGCGGCTGTTCCCTGCCCTGGGGAGGGCGCAGTCTAGAGAGGGATACCTAGGAGTCACTTCCCACCCTGCAGATTCCCACTCTTCCCGTGAACTGTGCCCTCCCGTCCACCGGAACAAAACGCTCAGTCAGCACGCTCTGACTAAGCTGTTGTCCCCCTCAGGGCTGCGAGCCTTGTCCAAGCCAGCATTCAGGCCCTTCTTAGCCGCCCTCTGAGCGCAGGCTGGCCTGGGGGAAAGCGTCCTCTGACTTCTTCCGAGGACCACACCACTCCATCGGTCCACTTCCCCACACCAGCTGGGGCCTGGTCTGGTCTTCCCTGTCAAGAAACCACCTTTTGCCCGACCCTTGAGAAGCTTGAAGAGCTTCCGTCGGGGCTTTCTCCTCCTTCTGCAGGGGCCCCCTCCCACTTCGACAGTTCCTCCCCTTCCCTGGAATGACCCTTTCCAACAGCCCCTCCTCACTGTCCCAACTCAGCTTGTTATTGCTGTTGACGTCTGTGAGGTTCTTACAGTGAGACATCCACAGCTGAACTGATAAAATTAAAAAATAAAACAAAACACCCGTACTAAAAAAGGAGGTCAACAACGAAATTGGAAAGTTCTTGCTTCCCCACTGGCACCCAGTCTTCCCGTTGCCGAGAGACAAGGGAGAACGGCTGTGCCACACTTCTTATCTGATGAGACAAGGACATAAATTCACCTAGAAGGACCTTTTTGGGGTGCAAAAATCCTAAAAATAATGGGATGGATCAAACTGTACAAGAAGATGACAAATCGAATAAGATTTCAAGTAGCAATTCTAAGAAAGTTAAAAATGTTCCGCCCCGGCCAGGTAGCTCGGTCGGCGAGAGAGCCGTCCCGATACGCCAGGGTGTAGGTTCAATCTCCTGTCAGGGCAGGCACAGGAAGAAACCCATGAATGCATAAATAAGTAGAACAAGAAATCGATGTTTCTCTCTCTTTCTGTCTTCACCCCCACCCCCACCCCCCCGTAATTAATAAAAAACAGAAAGTTGAAATACTCAGTTCAGGGTTGCTTTACACTGAGGCAGGGAAATAAAAACAATGTGCGTCCATGAAGAGGGTCTGCGAGAAGGAAAAACGCCACGGTGCTCTCTGGCACAGAACTCGACAGCAGGAGTGGGAAATCTGAAGGAGTGCGGGTTAGCGTGTCCTCGGGACGGCTTTCTCCCACAGCAATAGAATCCACCTGGGTTTCTGCCTGGAAGTCAGGACCGAGGGGCACCGGCTGACACGCTGCAGCCCGGGTACCGGCCCTCCCACGCATCGCAGGAGGCCTTTCAGCCTGGGTTAAAGGTCCCCTGGAGGACAGCAAGAGTGTTCCAAGTCACACGGCACAGGAAGAAGGCCAGGCGGGGTCTGAGGCAGAAGCTCTTAAATGGCTTCTAGATGTAAAGTCACAGCATCGGAGGATTCTGGGGAGGATGGACAGCGGGCCTGGGCCCCACCAGGAGCTCCGCCCCCAGGGCCAGACATTCTGCTGTGTCTTCTATTTCAGCTGTTTTTCTGGTCCTCGGCAGGAATGTAGCAACAGTGGGTGGGGGAGCTTTTTATCTCTAATAAAACATTTAAGCATTCTCCTGGGGGCTCAGCAGGTGTGCTGTGTCCTCAGACCCTCCCTCCCCAGAGGGTCTGACACAGGAGAGGGGCACAGGGGCTGAGTTCCCTAGCAGTGCAAGAGTGGCAGGTGGGTTAAGGGATGCAGTTGAGGAAGGAGGCCTGGGATCCAGGTATCGCTTATCAGCACCTTGTCAGCAACTCTGGGGCAGGAGGTATGCATTCAGTCTACCTGATATGTCTCACAGTCTATGCATTGTGACTTGAGAGATTCCAGCATTTCCTAGGCTCTGTACTGGGTGCTTTCCACACTTTCTCAATTTTCATTTTTACAATAACCCGGAGAGGAAGACACCAGTTACAATATCCATTTAAGTAAGGGAAGGAGGTGAGGCAGGAGAGGTTAAGTAATTCGCAGAAAGTGGTCACACTAGTAAGTGAAAGAGTCAGAATTTGAATCCAGGTCCCTCAGACCCTAGAGTTCCTGCTCTTCCCAGGCTTAAATTAACTCTTTGCCCCCAGGGTGGGTCAGGCGTGCGTACCTGCACCTACTCCCTAAACCAAAGCTTGGGAACCCCTCAGCCTCCGGGTTTGGGTGGCAACGCCAGTTCCCAGCCAGGTCAGCTGTCCCATCCTGCACTGGGGGTTGGGGGTGGGGCACCAGGCCTCACTTCAAAGGCAGACACAACATCCCCCAGGAGTTGTCCTTACTGAAAGGAGCGAGCGCGGAGGGAAAACCGAGCACAGACAGAAGCGAGCAGCTGAGACAATTCCTGGCGGGGAATCTGTACTGTCTGTCACAGCAGCAGAAATGTGGAGAGAGAAACCTAGCAGGCCTCACCACGTGGGGAGGCGACAGCCACTGCGAGAAACAACACTTGCTGGCAGAGTGTGTGGGGAGGGGGAAGAGGCCATGAAGAGAGCCTTAAGCTCTTTCCATGTCTTCCGGTGGCAGGTGGCATTTACGGGCAAGGCTGGGGGCAGGACCCACAGTCACTGAAAGCTCTGCTAGTGTGGCCCATGACCTGCAGGGTCCCCACTCCGCCCCCTCACCCCCTGCCCTGTGAGCCTGCAGGAAACGCAGAATCAGGCTGGCCCTAGACCTACTGAGTCAGTCTGCCAGCTAGTAGCTCCCGAGGGGTTCACACACACACATGCAAGTGTGAGAGCCCAGGTGCAGGGGCAGAGCCACGGCCCCCTCCCTTCCTGCTCCTTCCTACGCCCCTGCAATCACTGGGGCAGAGCATGATTCTCACAGTCTTTGGGGAGGCCCCCCGACTGCCCCCAGGTAGGAGAAGACCGCCCATCACTCCCTGGCAGAATGGCCTTCTGCCACTGACATTCATCCACCCATGTGGGCACAACAAATAGGTCCCCACGGCGTCTCCGTGCCAGACACTGTGCAGGGCGCGAAGGGCACGGCGGTGAAAGCGGCAGGCAGAGCCCTTAGCCCACGGAGCTTACAGTCCAGTGCAGGGACAGGCAGGTTAAGGCTGTGCAGGCTGTGGAGGAAATGAGCGAGGTGTGATGACCGTGGCGGGGGCGGGGTACGGAGGGATGCTTTGAGATGGGTAGTCAGGGAAGGCTTCTCTGAGGAGGTGACATTTGTATTGAAACTTGAAGGATGCGAGGGCAGGTGTGCAAAAATTTGAGAGGATGATGTGGCCACAGCTGTGGAGCAAGGACTCACGTGTCCTCGTGCGGTTCCCAAGTGCCAGGGTTGACCACAGGTTGCTCAGACACCTGCACCGCCCACAGCACATTTTTAGAGCCGGCGAGGACAGAAGCCTGTTGCCTCCTCCCCCTCCTGGGGACAGGTGCCAAGAAGTAGACACGCTGCCCCACACAGACAAGCCCTTCTGCCCCGTGGTGGGCCCACATCTCCTTCACACCCTGCATGCTGGCTGCTCCGCAGCTGCGAAAACTGCTGCCTGAGGAGGGGCCCCGCAGGGAGGAGCGGGGAAGCCAACGCAGAACTCCCCCCGCCGCTGGCCCTCTCCCCCCAGCATCATTTCAATTCGGATTTAAACTGTGCTACCCCAAAGGGCTAGACAATCCATAACAGCAAATCCAAACTGAGAAGCATTCTCTGGAACCACTGGCTTGAATTAATAAATAATGTCCATGTTTTTAAGGGTGCAAAAAAAAAAAGGCTGAGACACAACTAAGTGTCACATGTGACCCTGGGCTGGATCTGAGATCAAAAAGAAAAGCTACAAAAATAATGGAAAACTTACATATGGAGCTAACATTAGATAATACATTGAGTCAAAGTTAAATTTCCCACAAACGGTAACTGTATTATGGATACAGAGGAGGACAGCCCTGCTCTTAGGAGTGATCAAATATTTATTTCAAAATAGAGTGTCATAATGTTTGCAGCTAACTTTCAAATGGGCCAGCAAAGGGAAGGAAGGATGGGAGGGAGGGAGGGAGGAGAGGGGAGGGAAGGGAAAGGAGGAAGGGAGGGCAAAAGAAAGTAGGTATGTATAAACACACACATGCAGAGGAGGCAAATTAATGGCATGCTAACGGTTGGTGGATCTAGGGAGCCAGACACATGGGCGTTCACTGAATTTCTCCCACTACTCTCCTGGAAATTGAAATAAATAAAAAGTTGGAGGAAAAGTAAATCTGCTAGGTCTTTGTTAAACCAGTGTGATCTCCTCTCCATTCCTGCACCTTCTGCGGTGGCCCCCGAGCTCTCAGTGGGGGCAGGTGAGGAGCTCCCTGATCGTGAGGTTCCTGCCTGGGCCCCGGCCCTGCTAACCTGAGTCCCCGTGGGCCTCTCTCGGGAAACGCAAAGCCATGGTTCACTGGGCTGCAGGAATGCTCCCTCCCCGTGCCTGAGCACCCAGGTGGCCAGGTTCTGTACGGATGGATGGACACCTCAGGCCAGGCCCTGCAATCCCAAACCACACCCCCCAGAGGATGCTTCTGGGGCCCTGCGAGCAGGGCGGCCAGCATTTGCTGAGCTGTGCCAGACCCCGGCTGCCATCTGCGTAGAAGAGCTCCCCCACCCGCGCCTCTGCATTCCGCCTCAGGGAAACAACGATCGATGTGCACTGGCCAGAATCTGGGACATCGTGTGAGAGTCTCGGCTGGACAGAACCACCCCAGGAGCTCTGAAAAATGCTGATACCTGGGTCCCACCTCTGAAGGCTCTGGGTTAATTGGTCTGAGGGACAGCCTGGGCATCCAGACGCTTGTAAGCTTCCAGGTGATTCTCATGCGCAGCAGAGGTTGCGAGCTCCTGGTTTCGATGCTGAGTTTTCAGCTCTGGTTGTGCATTAGAATAATTTGGGGAGTTTTTAAAAATCGATAAGCAGACCCCTCCCCAGACTGACTAAGTCAGAATCTCTGGGAGGCAGGACCCGGACATTAGTATGTTTTTAAAGCTCCCTGTGTGATTCCAGTGTGCAGCTGGAGTTGAGAACCGCTAGCGGAGACTGTTGTTTCTGAGAACATCTGTCCCCATGTGCTTTGGGTGCATGTTTTCCCACAGTTACCTGTGTCAAAATCTACTTAATTCATTCCTGAGGCACCCAGCAAGCTGGGACAGCTGCTTCAAAGGGGAACGGGAGAGATCACTGTATGTGGAGCCAACGGAAGAAAGAACGCTGGAATAAGATTCCAAAGTTAGACACAAAACTGGTTAACATCCTACGGGGGAATAAAAACCAAACCTTCTCCCTTCTGCTCCACTTTAAAAAGATGGGCTCGAAGTGGCCCCTCTCTAAAATCTGTGGAAGTTCTAACTCGGGGAGGCTAAGTTCTACAGACTCGTGTGAACTTGAGCATGAAGGGTGCGGAGGTGGCGTGCAAGGCTATTGGGGAAGTCAGGTTCACAGGCTGGCTCAGCCCAGCCTTCCCGGGCAGGGATGGGTAGACGGTTGGAGACAGGGTCCTGGGCAGACCAGAGTTCAGGAACAAACAAAATGGGATTGAACATCTGCTCCGTTTCTGCTCAGGTCACCTTTACTTTAATCCGGGCTCTGTTACCTCCCAAATATACGCTGGAGGGTGTTTTTAATCTTACAGAAACCCTGAGGCTTGAAGTAAAGAAATTATCTTCCTTTTTCAGGAGGGGGTTCTGGAACACAGAAAAGATACTGGGGCCAGATATAGGCGGAATGGACCAAACAAGGCCCCTCCCGGCGCTCTGAAACACCCTCCACCCACCTCGCCGGGCCAGCCAGGCCTGCTGCTGCCGCCCACAGCGCCCCAGCTCAGCTGAATTAGGGCCCTATTTGTCAGAAGTATTTTTAGAATTTAAAAGTACTGTTGTCACATGTGGTTTTAGAAACGATTGCTTCGGGATTCATGAAATTAAGTGGGGAGAGGGGGCGGACTCGGACCCCCAGGCCATCAGCATGCCAGGCAGGTTCTGGAGAGAAGTGCAGGGCAGATTTTTAAAAAATGTCTTGACAGACTGGGGTTTGACAAAAGCTCCTTTGGAACACAGCAGAAGAGCCTGTTTGGGCTCAGGCTGAAGTCGGGGTCCCGGCAAACCCCATTTGTTTTGCCACTGGGGCCACGATGTCAGTATATACTTATGAAGAGCTTCTGGCTCCTGTGAGGTGAGGTCAGTGGGAGGGGGTGAGGGGGCTGATGAGGAAAAACGAGAACTGGACCCCTGCTTCACTCCACACATCAAGGGTCATTTCACAGATCGGAGCTTTAAACATATAAACTGAATTTTAAAAATCACAAGAAAATAGAATAGTTTCACAGTTTTGGATGGGAAAGCCTTTCTTAAGCATCTGACCAAAGGCTGAAGACATAACAGAGAAGATTTATGAGTTGGCTATAAAACTATTTTTAATTTGCTGTCACAAAGTTAAACATAAATGACAAGCTGAAAAATATGTGTAATGGATGTCAAAAAAGTTAATATTTCTAGTTCCAATAAATCGAAGAAAATGAACGCACCCATGAAAACCAGGATGGAGAACACAGACAGGAAATTCATGAAAGAAGAACTCCCAATGACCAGTAAATGCAGTTTAAGAAGTTCAATCATATTATAATTCCAAAGAACAATTTTAATTTTGGCCCCTCAAATTAGAAAGATCTGAGAAATCAGTAACACCCAGTATCAAAAGGGCAGCTGGATTCTGACAAGATCCTGTCGGGAGAGATACAGAAAACACTTCAGGATGGGAATTCGGCAGATAAGTCAGAAACTTTGGTTTGCATGTTTTGGATAAGACAGTTTCCACCCATGAGAATTTGTCCCCGGAGTGGAAAACTTGTCCTGTGACGGGCAGATAGAGCATATCCAACATCTTAGGCTTTGCTGGCCAGGAAGCCCTGCGGCGACTGCTCAGCTCTGCCACCTGCAGGGCGGGTGCAGCCACAGCCGACTGGTGAGCGCAGGGGCGTGGCTGTGCTCTAATAAAACTTTATTTACAAAGACGGCTGCTAGATTTGGCCCGTGAATTTGGCCTGCAATTCGCCAACCTCTGACTTACTCTAAAGCAGTGACCACTGCTGTGGGGAACGAGTTAGCTACAAGAACCACTACTGCATTGTTTCGTAACAGCCAAAATTAGGTTTAAAAATAGATATGCCCAACAATGAGGCACTGGTAAATAAAATTGTCTTCATGTGATGAAATATGACATAGCCATTTAAATTTATGCAGAAAAAATGATGGAGCCACTTTCTTAGAGCTTATTCTTAGGTAAAATAAGTGAGTTGGAAAATTGCACATAAATGAACTATTGGAACAAGTAAGGGGGTTAGTGAGGTTATCATGACAAGATCAACTCCAAAAATGAACATTTGTCCTGGACATGCAGCCATGAGCAATTAGGAAATATCATGGCAAAAAACCCTGCACTTAACAGCAACAGAAACTCTAAGAGAGAGCCACCTCACGGAGATGTGCAGGACCTTTCCAATGCCTGGCCAGGCGCCTCAGTGGGCTGGGGCGTTGTCCCACATACAAGAACCAATTAGTGAGCATGGAAAGAAGAGGAACAGCAAATAGATATACTTTCTCTCTCTCAAATCAATAATAAAAAAAACCCTATTAAAAATAAAGATACATGCAGAACCTGTTTGAGAAAATCATAAGACTTTCCCGAAGGGCATAAATGAAGGCCAGAATAAATGGAGAAATACACTGTGTTTCTGGGTGAGAGAACTCAATATCATATTATATTTAAAAAATTGCCCTTCAACAGATGTACAAATTCCAAACAAAATATCTAGCAGGATTTTCCATTGAATTTGACCAAAAAAGACTATTCTGGAAGAGAAAATATGTAAGAATAGCAAAAAGGACATTTAAATAAAAAACAATGAGAAAAGCTTTCTCTATCAGATACCAAACTAGAAAGCAAGAGTAACTGAAACTGTGGTTTGGAGTTAGAAGTAGGTAGACCAGTAGATCAATATAATAGACCAGAGTCCAGAAAGAGACGCCTGTTTCTAAGGAGAGTTAGCACACACATAAGGGGTAAAATTTCAGATGAGTGGGGAAAGAAGGGCTATTCCACAGCAGTAACTTGAACAGCTGGCAACATGTGGGAAATAATAATGCCAGCTCATCACCAAAGCAAAAAATATGCTCCAGGTGGATCAAAGAGCTCAGCATAAACACTTTTCATCTAAAAGTATTTGAGATATATATATATTATCTTATATATATATAAATCTTATATATATATAAATAAGTATACAGCCTTGAGGTAGAGAAGGCACAAGATAATACATAAAATGTAAATGGCATAAAAAGATTGATAATCATTGCTTCAGAATTTTAAAATGCTGTGCAATAAAAGACACCAAAACCAAGATTAAAATATAAGCAAAATGCATAAAGAATTATATAGTTTCTTATAAATCAATAAGAAAATGACAGCCTTGGGACCAGTGGCTCAGTTGGTTGGAGTGTTGTCCTGTACACCAAAAGGTTGTGGGTTCAATCCCTAGTCAGGGCACATACAGGAGGCAACTGATTGATGTTTCCCATATCATTGATTCTCTCTCTCTCTCTTCTTATCTCTCCAAAATCAATAAAAATATCATCAGGTGAGGATTAAACAACAAGCAAAAAACACCTAATGGAAAATGGGCAAAGACCAGAGTAGGCGATTCCCAGAACAACTTCAAAGGGCCCCGAGGACATGGGAAACGTCTACTTCACTAGCGAACCGCGGCACAAATGAAAGATGAAAGTGAGAATGAGCTTCCCCATCAGAACCGTGAGTGGGGGAGGGGAGACCACGGGAGGGAGCCGTGCGGTAGATGAAGGACTTCCAGGGTTGGTGAAGGGGCGAGGAAACGGGCACTCCCAGAAACTACTGGATGATGTAAATCGGTTCCATCTTTTTGGGAAGAAAATGTTGGCCACATCCATCAAAATAATATAAAAAAAATAATAAAATCTGCATACCCTTCCACACAAGTCCACATCCAGACTGCAGCTTCGGAAATGCTCTGTGGAGCCCAGGGGAGGGTGCTCACCATGGGCGCTCTGCCCGCTGTGAGGAGGGAAGCTCAACTTGAGCCCTGCCCCCATGGGGTGAAGTGGCGTCACTGTGCAGGGGACAAGGAGCCAGCCTGGAGGGTGAGGCAAAGGCAGTGATAGAGGGCACAGGGCCCTGGGGAAGCTCAAGCTGGAGGGCAGGCTGGGGCAGAGGGAACCAGGGGAGGCTTCCTGGAGGGGGATGTGCCTATGTAAATCTTAAATGATGACCAGAAGTTAGCCCAAAAAGAATGGGTGGAGGACAACCCAGGAGAAAGACAACTTGTTCAAAGTCTCAGAGGCAAGAGAGAATACACCTTTTCAAAAAAATGAGAAGCAGCCCTGGCCGGTGTGACTCAGTTGGTTGGGTGTCATCCTATAAACCAAAAGGTTGCAGGTTTGATTCCAGATCAGGGCACACGCCTAGGTGGCGTGTTCGTCCCAGGTCAGAGTGTGTACAAGAGGCAACCAACTGATGTTTCTCTCCCTCTCTCTCTCCCTCCCTTCTCTTCTCTCTAAAATCCATAAGCATGTCCTCGGGTAAAGATTAAACAAAACAAAACAAAACAAAACAAACAAGAGGCAGATGGGTGTTACCAGCTCTGGGGCACTGTGCTGTAAGAAATGGGTAGGAGCTGACGAGGGACTTTATCCTGTTGGTGATGAGGGGCCGCAGAAAGGGGGTGGGAGGGTGGGGGCGGGCTGACACTATCAGAGCGGCTCCTTCAGAAGATCCTGAGGCAACTGTAGAACTCGGGTCTGGGGAAAGAAAGGCTGGGGTGGCCATGAAGAGAGCCAGTAGGTGGCCGTAGGGAGAGAGCAGGGGGTAAGTGGGGACCAGAGGCCTCGAGGCCAGCTGGATGTGGGGGACTCAGGATGACATTCTGGCTTGGGGACTGGATGGATGATGATACCATTTGCTGAGGTGGTGACTACACAGGAGGAGCAGGTGGCTTGATGCCCTGTTCATTTCATGGGGTTCCCCATTAATCACCCACATAGGAGAGTGACCAAGGGCCCAGGGTCCTACAGTACCTGTGGGTCAGGGCCACTCTCACTGCCCCCTTATGCTTTTGAAGTTTGTGGTGGGCTCTCCACACTTGCCCATGCCCCCACCCCACAGATGCCCCTACACCATAGGGACTAGGGCTGCACGAAAGGAAGGGTCAGCCTCGAAAGGGACCGCCCCCCCAGGGTGTTTCCTGAAACCTAAGCCTCAGGACACCCGCCCATGGATACCAGGGACACCCAGCATCCCCTCTGACCAAGCCCAAATCCCCTGCATTGGAAGAACTGCCCAACAGTTGGGTTTACCAAGCCCTTAGAGGCGTGTTTAGTGCCAGGGTGCAGGGGCTCTGAGGACACAGGCAGGAGGGTGCCACACAGTAAGTTCCAGAACTGGTACAACACAGGTGCCACCTGACTAGATGGACTCACATCAGCCTGTAGTCTGGACAGCAGAGGGAGCGTACCTACTGTGTGGCCCAGTGGTGGGGTCACAGGGCCTGGGACCTGGGTGGGTGGGGCAGGGCACCCTCAGGATGCCTGGTTTGCAGGTGTTCACCGCCTGCCAACACTAAAGCATGTCACTGTTTCAACTAGGACCCCCATCTTGTGGTGAGTGACACCAGAGACCCCCTTTCCCACCCTGAGGGCAGGAGGGCCTGGGGGTACATTGCTATTGTCCCACCATATGTCATCCTTGCACAGTCCCCAAACAACTCTGCACATTTTCGTCCCCTAATGGCACCTGGGAAGCTGAAGTAGTGATCTCAGCAGTCTTAAGCTGACCCCTAGGGGACAGCTGGGACACAGCAGGGCTCAGCGGGGACTTCAGACCTGTCCCTGGCTGGCCCCCTCTGCTCCTCACACCTGAGGAGCAGTGGTCTCCCCACTGCTGGCCTTTAACCAAATGGAGCCCAGAGACAAACATTACAGGAATCTGAGGCAGCAAGGGGATTCACTCACGTCATCAGGCCTGGGGCCTCCGGGCCTTCAGGGTCCATCGCCACAGCACCCCTGGCCCAGCAGGCTGACCTTTCAGCCGTGCCCCTCATTTCCCTGCCAGCACACGGGAGCCCCGAGGTGAGGAACAGGGCCCAGGCCAGCCGTGCTGCCCTACTGGGTGCTCACGGACACAGCCACCCACTGCGTCTGGGAAGCCACCTCCATCCTGCTGGGCTCTGGCCACCTGTGAGGGCCAGACCTACACGGAGGGCAGAAAAGGGTCCACCCAGGAGGGCCTTCTACCTCCAGAAACAAAAGACCATTCACATGCAAAGAGCTTCTGGGCTGGAGGGCTCCTGCCATGAGGGAAGGTGGTGTGCAGGGAGGAGGCGTGGAATCTCCGTCCCAACCCACCCCACCCCTGCCCACACCTGGCCCCACGCAAATCCGCTCCTCCGTTCTGTGCTTTAAAACAGAGCCATAGTGACAAGGAGGAAAAGAGTGAAGAAATAAAATGGAGTCACTATCGTCAAGCAGCTAAATTACAGAAATGACGAGGAAACGATCCTGTTCTTGTCTGAACCAGCCTGGGAACATCAACCTGCATCGATGCCTGGATATCCCTCAGGCCTTCCAGATAACCCTCCCATGACTGCCCGGAGGACTGAGGAAAGAATGCTCACATGTCCAGACCACCCGGCATCCCTTATCTGTACCACTGGTCACATGCAGCACTGCCATCTCGCAGCAAGCCAGAGGCCAAGAATGCAGGGCTAATTCTTTTCCAGAATGCAATTTTTACTATAAGAATGCTCAGCTTTTTTTTTTTCCTTCTTCAGAACACTTCTGGCTATTGCCTGGTAGTATTTCCAGTTTGCAAACCCTAACTAAAGACCCTTGAAAAAATCTTTATCATCTATTTCTAGCCGAAGCCTCCTGACTCTTTCCGAGCTCATTTGACAGCGAGCACCACGTTCTCCTGAGCTGCGCGAGTGGCTCCAGTGAACCAACTCCAGGAGGGTCACGGGAACCCTGCATTTGTAGTCAGCCAGCAGAGGTGTAGGTGGGCGGGGACCCCATCTGTGGTGGTCCCAGGGGGGGCAGTCTTGTGGGACTGAGTTCTTGACCCAGGGTCTGCACGAACTCTGGATAGTTAGCATCAGCATCAGATTGAGTTGCTGGACACCCAGTGGTGTCGGAGAATTAACTGGTGGTGATTGGGCAGGTGGGCGGGGGGGGTCACGTATAGGGACCTGTTGACTCAGAGGCTATGGCACAGGGGAACAGAAAAAGTCCTGCCTGCTGTTAACCACGAGCCTGTTGCTTCCCGCCCTGGGCTGTTTCTGCTCCACGTCAGGGAGGGGCAGCGAAGCACTTTGTGAGGACCCCCAGCCCCTGCATTCTCTGCTGTGGCTTCCCGATGGGCTTCACCCCTCTGGCTCCAAAAACTCTTTCTCGACTTTGAAGCCAAAGGGTCCTCCAAGGAGGCCCTGGGGCCCCCAGACACTGAAAAGGCAAAGCCGAGGCAAGAAGACCAAGAGGGGCAGGCAGTCTGCACGAGGCGCTGCCAGCCTCCTGGGCCTGGCGGGGCCTGAGGCCCGGCTCTTACCTGCTCCACGCAGTCTGGGATCTCTGGGGCGCAGGGCAGCGTCCCTGCACTCTCCATGGACAGCACGTCCTTCAGCAGCTCCTCACACCCTGCACACAGACAGACAGACAGACAGCGGAGGGTCAGAGCCGCAGCCTGGCATGGCAGCTTTGCTTCCTAGCTGCAAGGAGGCAGACAGCCTGAGTTTCCAGGAGACCGGGTGACCACTCAAAGGCAGAGGTGGACACCCAGCTGTGGCGAAGACAGTCCAGGGCTCTGCGGAGGGAGCTGAGCTAGGTCCTTATCCTCCGATGTGCTTCCACTGGGACAAGCCCCAACAGGGAGCACACAGAGAGGAGACTCTCACATGCAGAGGGCAGGCTGGGAGCAACGGGAATCAAAGAGTCCTTCCTGGAGGAAGCAGTGTCAGTCAATACCCCCTGCTTGGCTCACAGGGCCTCAAACACACACATTACCCTGAGGCTGAGGCCCTCTGCAGTCCTGCAAACTCCAGACATCTCGGAGAAGGGCACTCTCAAGATGGCCCGACCTCCTGCTGACACAGTTACACAGGAGACCCCCTCCTCAGTCCCTGAGAAAATGTCCCCAGATCATATAGGTCCCCAGATCGTATCGGACCAAGGAAGGCAAACCTGCGAAGTGCCTAGCATGGGCACAGGACAGGTGCAGTGGGCGGTGGGCCCACGGGGCCAAAGGGCTCTCAGAGACCTTCCTGGGGAGCCTGCTGTGCGCAGCCCCCTCCACATCCCCGCTCACGTCCCTTTGCCTCTCACTTCTAGGGCGCTACCACCCGCTTCCTCCCACCCTCCCGGAACTCGGGGTAACCCCACGCAGAGGGGTTCACCCTGCTGTGATCCTCACAATCGTGGCTTCCTTCCTGGGTAACAGGAAAGGAAATTGTTCTCTTCACAGCCAGGGGGTGGCCTCCACAGGTCCACCTGCTGGCCACGTCGGCTACTTTCTCTCTGCAGCAGCGAGATGTAAGAGGCGTCGAATTCTCAGACCCTATTTCTGGAGTTTCTCACAACTGGCCTTTGGTTTGGGGCAAAAAGAGAGGGATTTTATGTTGCCCCATTAAAGGGAAGGGACAGGAAAAAATGGGGGAGTTTAGGGAAAGTGGAAACAAATGAAGGAAACTTAGGAGGGACGGAGGGAGATGGGGTGACCAGCTCCGTCTGGCTTCGCCCAGAAGTCCCATGTGCTGGTGAACTCCTCAGGAGTCTGGTCACCCAGAAGGAGAAAAGAGGAAAAAGAGGGGGTCACAGACCATGGGAGGGGCAGAAACGACTGGTCGCCAGTCCAGGTATGCCCGGCCCCGTGCGCGGGCCTCCACAGCGAGGGTTCAGAGACCCCCGCAGCCCCTCCATCACTGGGAGCCCAAGATCCCTCCCCTCGGCCCTCATGGGGAGTTGGGGAAGAACCCACTTCTGGAACCATCCTGGGTCCCCCACTGGGAGGAGTCTGAGTGAAAAACCAGCAGGACAGGGTCCTCAGAACCCCTAGGGCCCTCTCCCCCAGGACATGTCACCTTTCATGGCGAACACTCCCCGGCAAAAGTCCTTGAAGTTGATTCTGCCCAGGTCGTTGGGATCCAGATATTTCACAAGTTTTTCCACCTGTGGGAAGAAAGAAAGGACAGGTGTGAGCCACCCCAGAGGGTCCCCAAAGGGTTCATGGAGCAGGGCCGAGGCTGGCAGGCTGGCCGGGAGCCTGGGGTGAAGGGAGAGCCCGTGAAGTGGGCCAGGGGCTGCAGGCGGTCCCCTCCCACCGCAACCTGGGGTGGCACCAGCCTCAGAGAGCGGCGGGGCCGCTTCAGTCTCCTGGAGGGACTGAGAGCAGGAGTGAGGAAAAGCAGCACCAACAGGCAGCGGCGCTCAGCACTCGGTTTGTCGGGTTGCTGGGGGGGGGCGGGGGGCGGCGGCTTGTCTCCAAGTCTCTCCCACAGACACTGGCACACAGAAAGCAAACACTGACTTTTCAACTTCATGGTTTCTTTCGTGTGGAAACAATAGAAACGCACTGCAGAAACTCTAGAAAAGAGAATAAATCAAAACCCTGCCATTGCCCGCTTATCTGTTCAACACACAGTTTTAATCGCTTTAAAAAAATTATTTTGTAGCTCTGAGAAACCCTTGGCCCAATTCCCCTTTGTCTACAAGCTGGAAGTAATCACGTCAGCATCACGGGGCCTGCTCCCTCGCACTCACACCGAGGCCCCACCCAAGGACTGTGTCCCAGAGCTGCCTCCATTCCCTCATCACCCCAGGGACCCCACCTGGCCCCCACCCCCTCCATCTCCCTCCCCGACTAAGCAGATCTCCTAACCCTCTACCCGCTTCACGGGTAGTGGAAGCCCCTCCAGTTCATTCGCCACTCCAGCGGGACCCTGTCATCTACTGAAAATCTTCTAGTGACTGTCCACTCCACCTAGGGTACAATCCGACTCTGCACCACGGCCTGCAAGGCCCTATCTCCTGCCACTGTCTCCGTCACTCCCTGCACCCCAGCCACACTGGCTTCCAGTCAACTCCACAAGCAAACCAAACTCTTTTCTGCCTCAAGACCTTTGCACATGCTGTCCTGTGTACTTCAAATGCTTATCCTCCCCACCAATCACCTGACAACATCTATTTACCTTCCAGTCTCCATTTGTACCTCTATTAAATGCACATCAGTCCTGGCTGGTGTGGCTCAGTGGAGTGAGCACCGGTCTGTGAACCAAAGGGTCCCTGGTTTGATTCCCAGTCAGGGCACGTGCCTAAGTTGCAGCCCAGGTCCACAGTTAGGGGTGTGTGAGAGAAGCAACCACACATTGATGTTTCTCTCCCTCTCTTTCTCCTTCCCTTCCTTTCTGTCTTAAAAATAAATAAAAGCTTTAAAAAAATGTTTTTCCCCCAAACAATCCTTCCTGACCACTTCCACCTAATTAGGCCCATCCTGCTATTATCCAAACATGTATTGGGTTTGTATATCCAAAAGCTCCTATGTTTTTTTCCATAAAATAAAAGAGACATTGTTAATTTTCACCAATAACATTATTGACTTGGATATTTTGAATATGTTGGCTATCTCCTGTTATTGGATTCTAGTGGGTAGAGGCCAGGGATACTGCTAAACATATTCCAACGCATAAGACAGCCCCTCAGCAAAGAATTATTTGGTCAAAATGTCAACAGTACAAAGAAATTTTGCAAACCACTTCTGACACATTCAATCAGTCACAGCACCTTCTCCATACACTGCACAAACCTGTTTTAGTGTTTCAGTTGTGTTTTTACCTTTCTTGAAATAAAACACCAAAAATGTTGCATATCTTCTTCCATCTTCAATATTAAAATGGTTGCACAAAAATTCACCAATTTTGGTAGGTTTTTTTAAATGCACGCTGATAGGACAGCTGTCACAATAGAGTCTAACAAAATTGTTTCAAATGGCTTGGCTGGTGTGGCTTAGTGGGTTGAACTCTGGCTTGCAAACCAAAGGGTCACGGGTTTGATTCCCAGTCCGGGCACGTGCCTGAGTTGCGGGCCAGGTCCCCAGTTGCGGGCGCCCAGTTGCGGGTGCATGAGAGGCAACCACACATTGATGTTTCTCTCCTTCTCTTTCTCCTTCCCTTCCCCTCTGCCTATAAATCAATAAATAAAATCTTTTAAAAAATTGTTTCAAATGAAGTTAAAGACAACTAAGCACTACTAGAGTGATTATACAGAAAAAAACTAAACTAACTTTTAGGCCAACCCAATAGTACCCTATACTTTCCCTTCAAGTCATGTGTTGCAATGTGTAGTTATATGTTTACATGATAATTTGTTAATTTATATATTTCCCTCTAGAAAATAAGTTCCTTGAGGGCAAGGATCACATGTGTTTTATTTTATTTTTCAAGATTTTATTTATTCATTTTTAGAAAGAGGGGAAGGGAGGGAGAAAGAGAGGGAGAGAAACATCAATGTTTGGTTGCCTCTCACACGCCCCCTACTGGGGACCTGGCCCACAACCCAGGCACGTGCCCTGACTGGGAATCCAACCTGCAACCCTTTGGTTTGAAGGCTGGCACTCAATCCACTGAGCCACACCAGCCAGGGCTGGAAGCCTACTTCTAAATCAACATGTAACTTAGTGGCAGCCCCTCCACAGCACACAAAAAAGCATTCATTCATGCATTCATTCACTCACTCATTCAACAAGCAACAACTCGGCACCTTCCTATATGCTGGGCATTGTGCAGGGGCCATGCGCTAACCACACACATGGCCACATGGACACACACACACAGCCATGCATACATAGATACACACACACACGCTTGTTGTCAGGCACCGCCCCCTGCCCCCACCATAGCTGCCACCAACACCTAGAGCACAGCCAGGCAGGATGCGGTCTCCCAGGCTCTCCTCGGGCTGGGTAGCAGGTGATGGACATAAAAGCACTTTGGGAATGGCAGTGCACAGCACGTAGGAAAGGGACTCCTGTCACTGCTGTTCTCATTAGCATCGCCATGGCAGACACCCTCTGCCTGCACCCCGCCATGTGTGCTGCGGGCATTCATCCATTCGGAAGGACCGTGTTTCCCGCATGCTCACAGGATACTGCCAGCCTAACAGCCACAGCAGGGGTCTGAAGCCCAGGTCACTGCCGGCGGCCTGGCACCATGGGGACGTGCCCAGTGGGGGTTAGAAGATGACCAGTGAGCAAAGAGAGACCTTCACACACCTTTCCTCCCTCCCTGAGCTCAGTGGCTCGACACTTGTACCTCTGTGCCCGCTGACCCTGCTTGTGCAATTGAGTGTGAGTGTGTGGGGGGATTGTGACACCCTGAACCTGGGCCCTCAGGGAAGGCCAGAGGAACTCCGGTGAAGGAGAAGGTGGCTTCTCCCAGCCCCTGCCCCGCCCCACTGAGCCTCCCTAGCATTGCAGCTGCACCCTGCCCCCAAGCCAAGGCAGCCCCTGACTCTGCCAGGCAATGAGGTGGCTTCAGAGAATAGCCACGACCAGGTGCCACACGCAGGGCTGGGAGAGCCCACTCCCCACCCCAGCTCTGTCCTGCCTCCTCTCCTTCTGTCCTCCCAGCACCAGCATTGAAGGGAGTCTATGAATTCGGGGATGAGCTGGGCACCTGGGACCCCCCAGCCACCTGGCACTCATCCCTACAGTCCCTTCCCTCGCCAAAGGCTATGCATTAATCATCTCTGATGCAAGTCAAGTGCCGAATAGCTGGTGGGGAGCCCTGACCTCACATCCAACTAAGAGGCAGCAGGCTGTGGATTAGGGTCTGAAATCCACGGAGTCAGTTACTCACTGGGGCTGGAGACACTGGTAGGGCCAGGCTATCTGTTCCCATGAGCCAGCCTGAGGTGCGGGGTGTCTGGTGATGGCAGATACAGGGGGCCTGAGGGCCCCTGCCAGTCCCCGGACACCCTGAGCCCTGGCCCAAGTGACTGCCAAAGAGCGCTTCACAGAGCAGCGGATGAGCATGTGTCAACTGCTGTGCGGCCTTTTAGAAAACAGGCAGCATCGCTGTAAAATTGTAACAATAAACACCAATTATATCAATAAATACCACAACTGTAATCGCGATGATTTTTTAAATGAACAGTAGCAGGGCTTATCCAGGGAAGTACTAATACTCCTTGCTGGGGTTTCGGAGAGCTTGCCACCGGCCACAGCGAGGCGCTAAACTCTGGCGGTAGTTAGTCTCAACGAAGCCTCCTAGCAATCTTAAGAGTAGCAGCTACTATGGCAGTCCCCATTTTACAGGTGAGGAGACCGAGGCTGGGGAGGACAGACATTTGCAGAGTCGCCGCAGCGGTAACTCCTCCCCCGGCCCCCGCCCCGGCCGGCCCCCGCCCCTCACTCCAGCCCTCCCGCAGAGGCGGGCTCTCTCCCGACCGCGCACCGCAGCGTCGTTTCAAGTCCTGTGCCCTGGGTATGCAAGGAGCTTCGCCTCTGTGGCCGGAACCCCTCACCCTGATCTCCAAGAGCCTCGACCCTCCTGGACACGAGATAACCTTTTGCCAGGGCACCCAGCCCCTCATTTTACAGACACGGAGTCCAAGTCCCAGGAGGGGAGGGCTTGCTCAAGGTCGCAGGCGGGCTCAGTAAATGGCCAACCGCACTCGGTCTTCCGGGAGCAGGGACCACAGGCGCTGGGAGCCCCCCACGCCCCCGCCCGCCCCCCCCCCCCCGCGGCGGCGCAGGCACTGCACTTGGCCCGGCGGCCCGCGGGGTCGCTGCCCAGGCCGGGAGCCACGCGCACGCAGGGCCTGGCGGGGACGGGAGCAGCTGCTGCCGCTGAGGCACACACAGCTGGGCCTCGGGGCAGACTGCCAGGGAAACTGGTTGTTTCCCTGGCAGTGAAATATTGATCTTTCCTTTTTTGGGCCACCTAATTACCAGGCTTCCCCTTCTATTTCTGTTGCCTTTCTCTTCAGGCAGATTCCATCCTCCCTCGTTCCCCCGGGTCACATCTCCTCCAGCTCGGGCCGGACGCCCTTCCTCGCTCCACTGCTGCCGCTCTCTGTTGATCGCCAGCCAGATCCCGCCACCCACGCCTCCCTAATTTCGAGATCTCCAAGCCAGATGGACTCAGACGAGCCATTTGCCTCCCTGAGGTCTCAGCTGCCTCATCGGAACGAGGGCGATAAGCGGGATCCCTCCGAAGGTGAAGTGCTGAGTAAAATACTAGCCGCTACAGTATTATTAATCCAGCAAGTGCTCTGTAGTAGCTCTTCCTGCGTGCCAGGTCTGTTCTAAGCACCCTGTGCTCATGAGTTGATCGGATCCTCCCAGCCACCTCAGCACAGGTGCTGTTTTTATGCCCACTGTACAGGCAAAGAAACGGGAGCTCAGAAACGCTGAGTTCTTCAGGGCTGACGTCCCACAGCTAGTAAGAGGCAGAGTAGGGACCTGAACACAGGCAGCCTGGCTCCAGAATTCATGCTCTTCACCAACAGGTATTATTACTTCTACTGATATCGTTACAATCGCAAGTCTGGGCTTGCTCCGACCAGAAGAAGAATTCATTTGTATTCTGCTCTCTTTTCACCCAGAAAACCTAGCATGGTTTTCTACAGGGAAGCTTCGCTTCATCATTTCAATGAAGAGAGTCATCAATAGATTCTGCGATTTTGCGTGAAATGATGTAAACGAAACCGCAGGCTGACTGATACAAACAAGGGTTAAGTTCCTAGGGCATCTCAACGTTATAATGAAATGACACTGAATGAAACTGCATTACTCGAGCGAGGATCTGCTTGCTACATTGGGAGGAAAAAGTATAATTTCAAATGTGTTGTTCAAGTAGAGGTCTCCCATTGGCATCCCAAAGCTGGCTTGTAGAGAGCTGAACTTTTTAAATTAGGTGCCAAGATCAAAAACCAAGGAAGCCTTCCGGTTCAGGTGAGGCGGGGTCAGTACTGCACAGGTGCCTCTCCCACCATCTACAAGTAAAAGTGTGACGGGGTGCGTGGAGCAACCGTGCAGGACCTGGAGAGTGCACAGGAGCAGAAAAACTGGGAGGAAACAAAAACTTAAGTAAAAATTAAAAAAATCTTGAAGTAAGAGGAGTATAGTGGCAGTCAGTATTCTGATTTATTTTTTCCTCGCATATTTCCCACTCTAGGCTCAGGCAGCCCAAATCCCACAGCTACATGGCAGGAGTGAACAGAGAAAGCTCCAAAAGAAACTTTGTTTTTGATATGAGGCCGGGGAGGGGGCCCTTTTGGGACAGAGAGACTGGAAGAAATGCAGTTTGTATTTTGTTTTCATGGTCTGCGCTCCCTGCCCCAAGGCAAGCCCCCGCCCTCTCCCGCCTTCCCCGAAGCTGGGTGGCCAAGCAGGCACCTGAAACTCTGCGGGAGGAAACTCTCTCTGTGGAAAGAGAAACTAGGAAAAGTGGTCCCTGAGGACAAAGTGTGTGGAAAAATTCCTGAACTACACCATTCATTTCTCTCTTTTTCCTCTTACTACTCCATCCTGCAGGTAAGCCAGTCATGGGAAGTGTGCAACAGGATGGGGAGGCCAAACCTCAGACTTCTAACCACAGGACCAGGAACAGCGGCCCCTGGGAGTTGGAGGGGGCGGCAGAGGGGGGAGTCACAGAGAAGGGTGAGCTCAAGAGCAGGGTCCCATACAGTTGTGATTCAAGTCCTGGTCTCCCTGCTAAGCTGCACAGACATGGAATCAGCCCCAATGGCACACCGAAGGCTTCGGGAGCCGAACTACAGCACAGACAGTGAGCAGACTCGCCCCTGGAGAGTGCTCCCTCGAGTGCACCCCAGAGCACTTCAAGGGCTTTGAAAACTGACCGGCACTGGAACTCAGAGGGCAGGCCGGAGTCAGAGGCTTCAGCCTAACCGGGTTGATTTAATGGTTAAACAAACACACAAGCAACAAATCAGAGGATTTTAATAGGACCCAGAGTCTCAGAATGTAATATTCAAAATGTCCAGGGCGTAATCCAAAATTACTTGACATGCAAAGAAGCAGGAAAAGCTCAGCCATGCACAAGAAGCAAGGCAATCGGTAAACACCGAGCTCCAGAGGAGCCAGCTGTAGACCCAGACTTTGAGGCGGTTATCACGACCGTGCTCCCTGGAGTAAGGGTGAACACGAAACAAATGGACATATAGAAATTCCTGGGGGGCGGGGGAAGCTATAAAAAAAGAACTGAATGGAAATTTTAGGAAGGAAAAGGATACAAAAGAACTGAAATAAAAATTCACTGGATAGACTCAATAACAGAATGGAGATGACAAAAACAAAAAATAAAACAACAACCGTGAACTTGAAGACAGAACAACAGAAAGACAGAAATGACCTAACCTGCACATGAAATGTGCCAAGGATTGAGAGGGACGTCATATAAAAGGGCCAGCGCACTAGGGAGACGCACCCATGGAGAGTGTGCACACGCCCCCAACAGCAGAACCTCAGGACACAGGAAGCAGAAACTAACAGAACTGGAAGGAGAAACAGACAAACGGACCATTACAGTCGGAGACGCTGACACTGTCTTCCCGCAATCGGCGGAACTCATCAGCTGGAAAACCATCAAGGACATAAAGAGTCTGAGCACGACCATCCCCCACTCCGCCTGGCTGACGCTGACCCAACTCTTGCCTGGAGCAGCAGTGCCCACGTTCCCTTTCGTGTGCACGGGAGACAGTCACCAAGATGGGCCGTGTCATATCCTGCGGCCAGTAAGCAAAACCGCACGACTCAGAAGAAGCAGAGATGACACAAACTATGTGCTCCAACCATAAGGCGATGAAACTAAAACCAATAACAAAAAGATATCTGAAAAATTCCCAAATACTTGGAAAGTAAATACCACATGTCTGAAGTCATCCCTAGGTCAAAGACATCTCAAAGGAAATGTGAAATGTTTGAAATTAAATGACAATAACAACACAGCATAAAATTCAAACCCAAAGTAAGAAGAAGGAAAGAAATAACGAAGAGCAGGAATTTTAAAGTGGATTTTCCTTATATGTGGATTCTAATGAACAAAATAAACTAGCAAACCAAATAGAAACGGATTCCTAGAGAGAGAACAGAGTGGCAGCTGTCAGAGGGGAGGGGTGGTGGGAGCTGGTTGGAAAAAATTAAGGGATTAAGCAACCCCCCCCCAAAACCCCAATTCATAGACATGAACAATGGTTTTGTGATTACCAGAGGGAAAGACAGGTGGGGGGAGGTAGAGGATAGTAAAGGGGGATAAATGGTGATGGAAGGAGATTAGACTTGGGGCCAGGATCTCAGGAGGGATGGGGCTATGGGGTCAGGGTTCCCTGAGATGCCCTGAGGCAGGTCAGAAAGTGCTTTCAGGACTCCCCAGTTCTGGGGGAGCTGCTCAGCCCTGTGCTGTCCCTACCCCAGATCACCAACGCCGTGCCCCACATGCAGAGCCTGGAACGACCCTCCAAGTGCTCCTGCGAAGGAGACCCTGGAAGGAGCAGGGCAGCTGCTGGAGCTGAGAACTCTGCTCAGGGCACCAGCCCGGAGGCCCCGAGCTCAAGGGACATTAGCGGGGACTGGGGCATGAACATGGAGAAAGGCATCAGTGGGTCCAGGACGAGCTGACAGTCTTCTACTGGCAGGAGGGTGAGGAAGGGCTCAGCAGGCAGCAGGAGGGAGCAGGTGGGGAGGGAGAGGGTCCCTGCTGAGGGGAGTGGTTTGGGGTGGCTGGAGGCAGGGCAGGGAGGGCCCATAGAAAAGGGGGGTGTCCTCAAGCTGTGAGAGGACGACAAACAGGGTCTGAAGGAGAAGGGCTAGGGAGCTGTGCTGAGGTGGCCACGCTCTTTCCTGAAGGCCTGGGTGGCAGAACTTAGTAACAGAACATAAGGTCGCCAGGGCTGTAACTCACAGCAGGAGCTCTTCCTAGGAGTCAGAATCCTGGCCAGCATGCACTTCACAGGTCCCTCCTCCCAGTCCTCCTGGTGGGCCTGCGACAGAGCCAGTCATGCCTGGTCACCCAGAGGCCAGCACCTCCCCTTAGCTGGTAAGGCCGGTGTTCAAACACCCCCACCCCCTTCCTGCTCTGTGGGCCCTTCTCCTACCACCCCAGGGGGCTCCTGCTCCCACCCCAGGAGCCTCAGATCTGCTTCTTTATCTACTTCCCCAGGCAGCCTGCTGCCTGGCACACAATGAGGCCTGTAGTCTGGAGCCCCCACCCCACCCCCACCCCAGGGACCAAGGGCACAGAGGGGCAGGGAGAGGCAGCCTCCCTCCGGCCTCCCCAGTGGTTGTGGGAGGGGAAGAAAGAAGAGAGGAAGGACGTGAGTCTAGAGCTTCAGCAAATCCAGCTGGAGACAAGGGCTCCAGGGTGCGTCCTGCTGGGCCCTGGACCCTGGGCTCAGGCCCACCAGCCCACCCTCCAGAAGCCCACTCCCCCCTGCCCCCCACCCATGAAGGGCTGTCCTTGGGAATCAGACTCTCCCTGAGCAGTGAATAGAAAGCATCCTGAGGAGTCATGAGCCAGGGGGCTCAGAGTCAGCTTCACAATTTACGGGGCCTGGCGCAAAATGGAAACACTGGGCCCTTGTTGCAAAGTAACTCAGAATTTCAAGATGGGGACCACAGAGCATAGACCCCATGTGACTGCACAGGTCACAGGCCAACAAGGCCGGTTCTGCCTGGGCCGCAGTAGGTACTGCTCTCAGGCAACCTGGAGCAAGTCACGCGTCCCTCTGGGCCCCGGCTTGCATGTCTGTGACACATCCTGGCCAGCCCACAGAACAACCGTGAGGTCAGTGAGACTGTGGTTGAGTCAGTGTCCCGTGCCGTGGTGCATAAAGAGGGACATGAGCATGAGCCTCCACCTTGGCAGGAGCGGCAGAGGCCGGCCGGCCAGCAGGGAGGCTGCAGGGCTGTCCTGAGTGGGCTGAGGCAGTAGAGTAGGGTGGGCACCAAGCCCCTTTGTGACCTCAGGGATGCTGGGCTTCCATGGCCTCGGTCCAGTCCCAGGCCATCAGTGACCTTACTGAGTGGTCTTAGGGCCTCCGTTTCCCAGCTGGAAAATGAGGGTGTTGGGTGACATTAATGTTGGGGGTGGCACGGGGTCAGGGGAGGAAAAGCAGAAAACCAGAGCAGAGAAATAGATGGAGGTACAGGGCTGGGAGCAAAGGCCTCCATGCGGCACAGCTTGGGGACCCTGAAGGATGATCCCGGGGCATTTCTCAACCTCTCTGACCCTTTTAGTTCCCCTCTTCTATAAAGTCAAGAAGTAATGACGAGGCCTGAAGCTCTGGGTGGCACACACATCCGGCTGGTCATGGCAAAGCTGCCCCTGCCCCTCCTCCCTGAGATGCCCACCTCCTGTTTGACCAGGTGCCTTTGGGCACGAGTCCTGATTGGACCAAGCCCATCAGGTGGGCTCATTCCGCTTGCCAGTGACTGGTTTAGGCAACAGCACATTATACATTTCTGACCAATGAGACATGAGGAGACAGGAGAGACCTACAGGAGGCCTCTAGAAGAGTTTTTCTTTGATAATGGGGGCTGGGGGCAGGGGGCAGGGAAGGCCATCCACAGGAAATGCTCCCGCACTTCTTGCCCTTCTGGAAAGTGGGCACCATCCTGGGCCCACATGGGGACGTGGAGGGAGGGGCTGGGTCCCGGATGATGACTCTGAGCCCCCGAAGGAACCAGCCCTAGAGCCGCCCTGCCTCGAGCCTGCCTGTTGTGAGAAAGACGTTTTCCTCAGCCTCTGAGCCACTTTGCACTGGGTCCTGGTTCTCAAGCTGGGGGGACCCCTGCCTCATGGAGGACCCCTCCTCAGGGAGTGCAGGAGCAGCAGGTGGCAGTGGGAGGGTGGCTTCCTGAGCAAAGACGCTCAGTGTACAGTGTAGAGGGGCCACGCAACCAGGTCCTTTATGTGACCCCCTTCGTGTCCCAGTGTCACCGAGTGGGTCCCTCATTCACAGCCTGCACCGCTGCTGATCAGAACCCGAGGCTGTCCACAGGGGCTCTGTGTGGAGTCTGAATAGGAGTGAAGGGAACAGACGCCCAGGCCGGTCTGAGGTAGACCGGCCTGGGTGTCTGTCTGTCCGTCTGTCCATCTGTCCATGCCTTCAGGAACTGTTTCCTCAGCTCCTCAGCAAGACTCTCCCTGCAGGGAGACAGTTCCAGCGAAGCTCCCAGGGAAGGGACAGATGTCCTGCCCTATTTTTGAGTGAAGTAAAAATAGCATAGAGAGCAGTGTAAACCCATGTATGTGACTGTTAATAGTGCGACATGCCCAGAGGCAGTATCATGTCCCTCCCAGGCTCTGGAAGTAGACAGAGCTGGGCTCAAATCCCACCTCCTCCATTTAACAGCTGTGTGACCGAGACTGACTGACTCACCCTCTCTGAGCAACGTCTGCCTCATAGAGTGCTAGGACTTAAAGAGATAGATTTCAGGACAGCCTGGCACCTAGCACAGAGCAAATTCTGGATTAATGAGTACTTTCTTTCTCTGTGTGTTTTAAATAGGCCGCCCACGCCGGGAAGCCAGGAATGGAGCTGTTGAGGACACAGGTTCTCTCTGTATTCTGGGGTGGCCAGTCCTTTTCCCTCTTCTTTCTACATTGGTTAACTGGTTGGATTTCAAACATGTATTGGATCATTTTTATTTTATTTATTTTATTCTTTTAAAAGATCTTATTAATTGATTTTTAGAAAGAGGGGAAGGGAAGGAGAAAGAGAGTGAGAGAAACATCAATGTGTGGTTGCCTCTTGCACGCCCCCTACTGGAGACCTGGCCTGCAATCCAGGCATGTGCCCTCACTGGGAATTGAACTGGAGACCCTTTGGTTCACAGGCCCATGCTCAATCCACTGACCTACACCAGCCAGGTCTGTGTTGGATCATTTTTAAATTCAGGGGAAAAAAACAATAAAGCTCTTTCATTCATTAGAAAATCCTTCACAGAACTGTGGGGTTAGGTCAAACAGAAGCCGCCACAATTTGCCACAACCCTGGCTTCGGGTCCGGAGGAAGCGGGGCTCGGGGACCAGCTCCTGGGAGACCAGCTCCTGGGAGAGGCCGGCGCTGCCAGTTCCTCCTCCACACAGGGAGGGGCGAGGGTCTGGGTGGCCTCTTGGGACCCTGCCCGAATTTGGAAGCAGGGGTCCAAGAGGGAGTTCGATCCATCTGTACATGCAACTTGGGACTCTGGGGTGCCCTCGCCAGAAGGAAGGGTGGGGGAGGGCCCAAGGACAGGTGGGCTGGTCCTTTCTCAGAAGGTGGGTGGTGAAGCCAAAGCTGTCCTGCCCCTGGGGGCAGGGAGCTCACCTTGCAAGGGGAGAGGCACCTGTCCTGGGACATTGCTTCTGGGGCAGGCACAGCGTGCAAAGCGCCTTAGGAGGGCATTTGCACACTGTGCCTCTGCTACTGGCTCTGGCCTTCAATTGCAGTCATGACTTTCAGAGTGGTCCGCAGGGTGCCATTCACTCGGAGGCTTCGGCAGGCCTGGGGCCCCTTACTGATGCCCAGTGGGACTATTTCCAAGGGTGGTGCTGGCCTGCGGCAGTTGGGAGCACAGCTCTCCCCCACCCCACCCCACCCCGCCAGTGCTCCTTCCCAGCTGTGACCCCTGAGCCTCTCCCACCCATTCCGCCCTCCTGTCCCCCAAATGGGCCCAGCTCTGGGCCTAGTCATCCCCCTAGCCCCCAGGACTCAGCCCCCCCACTC